>CAJPIZ010001868.1:0-15217 GCA_905368565.1 Medioppia subpectinata | reverse complement strand
CAAAGCTATTAGCGTATTCGTTTAAAACAGTGAACATGGTTACAAATTGCCAATTGGCTGAGCGCCGGTCAACATTGTTAGACCATTTATTGCAGTGTAGTTGCATACGGTCATTGCGCCAGGGCAATTTATCATCACCTTAAATAACACATCAGAGTTTTAACATTGTATTAGATATTTACTAATCATTAGCATTTAAATAAACTTACCGCATGTAATTCCTTCATAAATCATACCGTAGCCAATATTTGGCGATTGAATAATCTTAATTGTAGTAGAGATCTTGTTAAAAAAGGTAATCGTGTAATGATTGGGCCATAAATATCCAACGCGTGTAATCCGATGCCATAGATCGCGGCCAAGCAATCGGCGCACACCTGACCCCTGTATGTCAACCATTGGTATGTTTTTTGCATTCATATCATAGCCGATGTAATAACCGGTCGCCTCATTGCGGATGGCGTACAGCTCTGTCGAGTCAAACGTGAGCCCCGGCGAGTGAATAGAGGCCCCGCACGAGCCCTCACCGATGATATACACATGTAGTATTGAGAACATGGTTAATATGAATTTGATCACCATGGTCAGTTCGGTGTTTTAAATTTTTATAGTTTAATATGTTGTATGTTTTAAATGTGAATACAATTTCTAAATCACACAATTAGTCTACATGGACATTAATATAACATGGACATTCACCAACGTTGAGATCGCTTCAAACAATGATGGTTAATTAAAATGACCAATACTACATGTGAAATTTAAATGATAATAGGATTAAGGTTAGGTCCGGGGTAGGAGTGTAATTTCAATTTGATAACTTTTTGTTTGCATTTGATAACATTTTGTTTGATAACGTTTTGTACGCTTTGTTTGCATTAAATTTTTTATTGTTTTAACATTCAATTTAAAGTTTTATTTACAGAATAATTTCATTTATTTTTTATTAAATGAGTTATCAGTTGAATTCATTGAAGTGCATTGTGTTAAATAATAAACAAAAATTTTTATTTTTTTATTTTAAAACTCTCTCTCTCTCTCTCTCTCTCTCTCTCTCTCTCTAGGAGATAATAATAAATATAAAAACGTTTTTATAAGTCATGAAATTATGTAAAGATAGTAATCATTATTAACCGACAGTGTATTTTGGCCCAAATATCAGGGCTCTCTCTCTCTCTCTCTCTCTCTCCCACTTACAGATAGTGTGTAAATATAGTAAATATACTGATATTAAGTAAATATAATAATGTTGGTGAAAAGGCTTATAGAGTGAAAAGGATCAGTTTGGGTCAATGAGCAGATTATGAACACTTTATATTGAGATAATTTATATCTATATAAATCTGTATTAATGAGAATTAAACAAAATTTTTATAAATGATTAAAATTATAATTTGTATTAATTATCGATGTATTCATTCATCCGTTTATTTGGACCTCAATCTGGGACTCAACTATAAAACAATAAATTGAATGCAATCCCCGGTTCCCTAAACTTACACTTAATTACTGTTAATACAAATGCATTGATTTTTATGACAAACACATACATACATGAAATAAGTGTTGTATTATGTCTTGTAAATTCAATTCCCATAAATGTTGAGAATCTCTGAATACAAACAGTTTTTTTTATAAAATTAGTGTTAAATTATAAAATTCAATTACACATCATAAAACATTTTGATAATTTTTACATTTAATTTTAACAAATTTATTATTAATAATATGAAATATATTTATATAACAATTTTATCATTATTGTTTTTATAATGCACATAATCAACAGAATTGTTTTGTGTATTAAGCTTGATGCTTTTGAACACAAAAGAATATGCAACTAATAAAACAATTATCACAATTAAAAATATTACAAGAACAATGAGCGTGATCAATAAATTTATTACTTTGTTATCGCCATTACTTATACTATTAGCAATATTTTCATCATCATTACAGGTAATATTATAATCAATTGTATGTTCATGATCATAATGATCTAATTGTTTAGTGCTGTTTTTGTTTTGCTTAATCTCATTGTTGCAATTTTCAAGTTTAGTAGCGTATTCTCCCAACAAAGTGAACATGGTCAGAAATTGCCAATTAGCTGGTCGCCGGTTAAAATTGCCGAATGGACTAGTGCAGTTTAGATAACCAATGTTATTTTTTTCATGCCGCCACTCATTTTTACCATCACCTTAATGGCAAAAATATTTGTCATGTACTTTAGTCATTTAAAATATGACAAAATAATTAAATCATCTTACCACAAGATTTACTTATCGGAAAAATATGCTCAAAGCCAATATCGGGCGAATGTACGATCTTACAATTGATATAAGATTTGTCAAAGTATATAATGTGATAATGATCCGGGTCACTAGTATTCTGTTTAATTCGGTACCACATATTGCGTGCCAACAATTGCCGTACAGGTGCCGACTCTACATTGACCATGTGGATTTGGTTCGCATTACTACTCAGGTAATAACCGGTCGCCTCATTCCGGATGGCGTACAGCTCTGTCGAGTCAAATGTTGGCCGCGAGTCGTGAATGGAGGCGATGCTCGTGCACTCACACCAGTAGTAGGCCTGTAATATTGACCACGTAATCAATATGATTTTGATCACCATGGTCAGTTAGGTGTTTTAATTTTAATAGCTAATTATGTTTAATGTTTTAAAACAAAATCACAATTTATAAACTGCACAATTTGTTTATTATATTAATATAATTTAACCATTTACCACCACTGAGTTCAATACGAACATTGATGGTCAATTAGTTTAAAACAATACAATGTGTGGACATTAAAAGTGATGTGAATCTCAGTTTAGTTGTGTCCGGGTGTGGGATATGATTATTGGGTATTAAAAACAAGTTTTAGTGTGTTATGTGAACACAAATATTTGATTGTTTGATCGGTTTCTTTAAATATAAACCAGTCACTAAATTACTAAACAATGCATTGAATGCAATCTCCGGTTCCCTAAACTTATACTTAAAAACTTTTAATACAAATTTAGTGCTAATCCAGTCTTTGTAATCCATTTGCTATAACTGTTGGAAATCACTTAAATACAGAATGTTTTTAATTCCCATTTCCTATTTTACAAATATTAGTTTAATGACAGTTAAATAATATAGTCAAATTCATTTATTTTAAAAATATTTTTACAAAGATCTTGTTAAATTTTTAACAATTATTTGATCAATAATAATATAACTTCCATTTATCCAAGAATTTTATCATTATGTCTGTCATAGTGCATATAAACCTCTGAATTGTTTACTTTATTATATTTGGTATTTATGCACACATAATAATATACAATTAATGAAACATTAATTATTATTAAGATCACTAAGAGAACAATGATAGTGATCAATAGACCTGTCATCTCGTTATAACTATCATTTGTATATTTGTCAATACAATCATAAATACATGTAATGTTATGATTATGATCATAATGTTCCAAAGAGTTAGTATTATTCTCTGTAATACTATTATTGTTGCACTTCTCAAATTTAGTAGCGTATTCTCCTAATAAAGTAAACATGGTCATAATTTGCCAATGGACTGTGCGCCGATCCACCATGCCGGATTTATTATTATGACTTAATCGACCACCATCATATGCTTCATTACTCAAAGGGTATTTACCATCATCTAACCAACACATTAAGAAACTTGTTTGTTTATCCGATTTACTTTTAAATTGAATTTAACGAAATGTGTTAAGTCACCTTACCCCAATCCGTTATATAAATCATCTGGTAGCCAATATCGGGCGATTGAATAATTTTAGCCACGTTAAAATTAGCACCAGAATAACCATTTTTAAAATATGTTATTTTATAAGAATCTTGTTTAGAATCGCGTGTAATCCGGTGCCAAATATCGCGACCCAGCAGTCGATTCACACCGGTTAAGTTTATGTCAATCATGTTTACTTCATTAGCCATTACATTAAATCTAATGTAATAACCGGTCGCCTGATTACGGATGGCGTACAGCTCTGTGTCGTTAAATGCGGGCTCCGACAATTGAATTAAGGCGTCGCCCAAACACTTACCCCAATAGTATGTTTGCAGTATTAGCCATATGGTGCGCATGAATTTGTTTACCATGGTAATTCTTTAGGTTTTGTAAATTTCAAATTAGATATGGTAATTCTATTTTATAACTAATACAGTATATTAGTTTATATAAAGGATATATAAATGATCTTTACTATAATACACAGACAAATACAGTGGATATAAAATGTATGGCATTCACTAAATTATCACCAACGTTACAAATGGTATAATGTTAAGAAAAATGTTTCTTAAGTTTCATAAATACAATTTTGTATCTTTAACAGTAATAACTACTTCATATACTTTAGTTTATTGCCGGTATATGTTATGAAATAAAGAATTGTTTTTATTAAATGATTATAATTAAAGTAAATATTTTGCTTATTATTGATTTCCTCCGGATTTGAATCGTTGACTGAATTACTAAACAATGAATTGAATGAGATTTCCTATTCTCTAAACTTATACCCAAATACTATTAACATTATATCCTATGCTTCCGATGGCATGAAATAAGTGTTGTATTAAGTTTTGTAAATCCAATACCCATAAGTGCTGGCAATCTCTCAACACTTGCATTGAACACAAATTGCTTTATAATATATTTAATTTATTATAAAGATAAGCTTGGTTTTATAATTGATTTAATGTATGTGTTAAATAATAGCGACAAACAAATTTATTTTAAGAATATTTTCACAGACTTTTAACTATTTATTTTGATTATTAAAAAAATTCGGTAATACAGTATATCAATATTATAGAATAATATAGATTCTATAGACATTATACAGTACATTTATCCAAGAATTTTATCATGATGTCTATCATAACGCACGGGATTGTTATATTTATTTTGCTTGTTACTTATGCACACATAATAGTATAAACCGAATAGAACCATCATGATTAAGATCATTAGGAGGATAACGATAACAATAAATAAACATATAATCTGGTTATAGATATCATGGTTATATTTATCAATACCATCATAGTTATATGAAGTATTGCGATTTACCATATAATTATGACCATAATGCTCCGACAAGTTAACACTATCATTGTGGCACTTCTCAAATTTAGTAGCGTATTCTCCCAATAAAGTGAACATAGTTAAAAATTGCCAATTGGTTGTACGCCGGTCATCATCACCAGATAGTATAGAGCAGTGTAAGCGACCTGTGTCTATACGGTAGGGATATTCACCATTATCTAATCAGAACATTAAATAAAGTTATTAATATATTTGCCGACACAACACCTTTTAAATTTAATAATAAAGTTTAAGTGACGTTACCGCAATTTAAATCATAAATAATCATGTAGCCAATATTGGGCGAGTTGATAATTTTATTTTCCGTATAACTATTAACATAATCTACTATTCTGTAGAGATTGGGTTCAGATTTGTTAACCCTTTTAATTCGATGCCATATATCGCGGCCGAGCAGTCGGCGCACACCCGACCCCTGTATGTCAATCATTTCATATTTACTTGTAATCACATTAGAGCCGATGTAATGACCGGTCGCCTCATTGCGGATGGCGTACAGCTCTGTGTCGTTAAACGTGTGCCCAGACAAGTGAATAGAGGCGTCGCCCGAACACTCACCCCAATAATACGCCAGTAATATTAACCATGCAACATAAGTAAATTTAGCCATCATGGTAAATAATTCATAAATGTATAACATAAGTTAATATACTTAAATACTGTCAATCATACACACACATCAATTAATAACTTATTATAATGTTTACAGAACAATATATTTTTGTGTAAATATATAAAGATTTATATTTAACTACAATTTTTATATGAAGAATGTGGTTTATAGACGTGTTCTGCCCCTCCCCCTTCTCCACCCTATATTTATTCCATGTTAACATGTTGTTTTTATTGAATAAATATAATTATAGAAAATATTTCTTTTATTATTGATTTCCTCCCGATATTAATCATTGCCTTAATTTCTTAGTCATTAACGATGGCATCCGATAAGTGTTGCATCAATTCCTGTAAATCCAATGTTTCAAAACAGTGCAAACAAATGATATTATTATTTGATTTATAATTATTAATTAGAATTAAAGAATATAAAAATTTGATTTATTAGATTTATTAATGCAAGATAATTAATTATATTTAATATATTCCCTTGATTTTAAATGTTGATTTACAATAATTGATAATTTCAGTTAAATGTACGACAAATTTGCTTTAGTCTCGGTAAAATATTTAGTATCACTTTCAATTAAATGTATAATTTATTATTCATTTTGTTTTAAATCTCTATTAAAATTACAGTAAAAATTTAATCGCAATTTTGTTTCTGTATTACAACTATAAATACTATACAAAAAAGTTATTAGTATATAAAGTGCTTCAAAAAGTGTGAAAATTTAAAAACAAATTTTGTTTTAAATCATTTTTGGAATACAAATTAATAAATCAAATTTCAATCATAATATATATAATTAGTTTATATAGAAATGGTATAAACACTTAAATTATTCTTTAAAAAAATAAATTACTTTTAAACCCAAAATACTTAATAAATTATATTAAAAACTCATTTAAAAATCATAATTGAATAGAAAAATAATAGCACTTCTATAATATGCAGTAATAGGCCGACGGCCAGTGTTGGTCCCGGACGAGTCACCGGTGTCCCGACACCATACCGGACACCCCGGCCGGCATCCTGATGTACTATTGTAACCCAAGCCATTGGCTAACACTCTAGTGAAATACCCCGTTATGAAACCGCGGTAAATCTATCTCCTCGTCCTTCACGATCACGTCTTCGCCCAAAACACTCACGTTTTCCATTCGGACCTAACATTTGGGTAACATTTTTAGTCAGATATCAATAAACAAGTGCTTCTCTCGCTCTCTCTCTCTCTCTCTCTCTCTCTCTCTCTCTCTGACAAACTGATTGCTAACCCACTGTCCGACGACACACTTCCAGCCGACAATAGAGGACTCGAGCCATGAGTGAGACTTAATGGTAGAGTCGCCGAGAATCGTGCACTTCTTAATACACACGCCGTCTTCGATCACCACATTTGGTCCAATGGTAACGTTGGGACCGATACGACAATTGTGGCCAATCTGTGCCGTCGGGTCGACCAACACATTGCCCACAATGCCTTTGGATGGCGGGCGCAGGAGTGCCGACTTGTCCGCCGATTGTCTCAATGAGTTCAAGTACAGAGACATACCGGTGAGGAAGTCCTTGGGCTGCCCGACGTCCATCCAGAAGCCCGACAAGTTGTACGCGTACAGGTGGCCATCGGTGGCCATTCGCGGGAACACTTCCGTCTCAATCGATGTCGGCCGCAACTGTCATATAAAAGTAATTGTATTAGTGTTTGAATGGTGGTAAGTATGGCCGCCAAACTCACCTCAATCCTGTCCAGAACCGATGTCTCAAACAAATACATTCCTGCGTTGATCTTATTAGACACAAACTCCGACGGCTTCTCCACGAAGCGGTCAATTTGGCCGCTCTTGTCGTCGTAGACAACGACACCGTATTTGGACGGCTCCTCCACACGAGTCACCTGAAGGTACAGACAATAGGTGTGGTTAACAATAAGGTAAAAACGGGGCGACAGACAACCGTCGCTAATACTGACCACAATAGTTCCCTGTCGGCCGTGGCCTCTATGAAAGTCCAGCATTTGTTTGAACGGAAAATCACAGATAATATCACTGTTTAGCACGAAGAATGGCTCCGAGTCGGCGGTCAGCAGATCCCTGGCCAGCGCTAGCGGGCCGGCGGTTCCCAACGGCTGTTCTTCGTGCGATATCGTGATCGTGATTCCCAACTAATTAATTACCACGTGTTAAAAAACAATACATAAATTAATGCATACAATTGATTACAACTAATAAAGTGTACACTAAATACAGTATAGTCTATACACCATATGGTGTACACAACACACACACCTCCCGCTCCTTCACTTTGATCTCCTTCTCCAAGAGCTCCGCCCGATAGCTGACGGCCAGTATTATGTGCTTCACATTAGCCTATGGGGTGAGTGAGTCATATCAACATTAAACAAGGTTAGTTCAATTGGTCAACACGTATCACCATGCTCAATTCGCTCCAATACCTGTACGAGTGCCTCGATTTGGTGACAAATCATCGGTTTGTTACAGAAGTCGACGAGTGGTTTGGGTTGCGATAGTGTCAGTGGCCTGAGTCGGGTGCCGTACCCGCCCACTAGTATCAGGGCCTTCATTGGTCGCAGGTGTTGACCTAGGTCACTTTACTATATGATTGTTATAATGGCAGTACAATTACTATTTAGCCGGCGTTTAATTGCTTAGCTGTTTGTTATGATAACATTTACATATGTTTACAACAGTATTGTGTGCTTATAAGTGACGTTACAGTACTTGTTATGTGCCGTACGTATAGTACGTCCCCCGAGAATAGTGTCGTAAAGTTTTGTTGATTTAATAGACGTTTTTTGTGAGTTTTATTTTATTCTGTGAGTATGTGCTAAATATATATTGTTCATTATAGCGGGACTTATACTGTAGTATAGTTGTAGTGTAATTACAGAATATTCTGTATACTACGTGTATCTTTGGTATTATATTTGCTAAATTCAACCCATTTTTTCATACAATTAGGCAATTATTATTACATCTCATCTAGAATATTATGTAAAATATTTATAATTAATTAAATATTTAGTTATATATAGTTATGTATAAAATTACTACATGAATAATGCACTCATTGAATTAATATAACGACAAATATTTCACACCAATATCAACATGTATAATTATAGTGCAATATTTTGTCACATTTACAGTATTCTCTATAAAATAAATGAAATGTTATAAGCATGTACTATATTTAGTCCGGCTTTTATCTACTGATCATTAGCTTATTTATATGTATTAACTATTGAAACGAGAGTCGACTGTAAACCTTAGATATGCGCTACAAATATCTCTCATATAGTTTGGCCTAAAAACTAGTGCCAAGACTTATGGGCAAAAAAAAGTGCAGCACTTTATAAATACGCCCAAAAATATGCATATTTTTTTTATATAACAAACAAAATGGTATTTTAAAGCCTTTAGATAAATGTAATAATACAGTGAAACTCAATATATGAATACACAGTACAGCCAGTAGTCGACCCCAAAAAAGGCACAGCCCTTACGGGAGAGCGCATACACTACACAGTATATACAGGGGAGTCACCAGAGGTGCACATATAGCACAAACTGAGCACAACTTTCAAGACCCCCGCTAACCCCAGGGGGTGGTGCGGATCAGCTACTCGTAAGGGAAATGTTATGCAATGGTGAGGGTCTGGATGGCAGGCGCGCATACACACCCGGAATATACACACACCAGCCCTCTTACACTAAATAAATAGGGTAAAATTCCTGGCATACACGCTATATAAATAGTGCTGTATGTGTGTTGGGGGAGACAAACATGGTTATTTTGCACATACAGTACACACAACTCCCCCATTCTTTAGGCATTTTGAAGCAAACAAACCTGTTTTTAGGCCATAATTCTTATGGAGAGCCCCGGGTATGGCATACAATAGCTAGTGCTGTACAATATAGTTGATGCATATTTACCATAATGTAGTTTATTGTTATTGTTATTGTCTGGAACTGGTATTTCTTATAATCACCATTATAGTATGCGATGGTGAAAAACACCCAACATGATAAATAATAATTGTATATTTTTTAGTCAGCACAAAATTTGTGTTGTAATGTAATGACAAGCGGATTAATGTGTGACACAGAATATGCATGTTGGGTGTTTTATTTTTTTGTCTAGTCGCACAGTTTATTAACTTGTTAAAACTAGCTTAACTACTTATGTGATAAACACCATGGCCAACAGTGCGTCGAGTTTTACCGAGTTTTGGGCACAGATATCGAGAACAATTCAACAGAATAGTCGGCTTAAACAAGGTTGATTTACATTATGATCATTTTAAAGTATTCTCAACCTAATTGTTTTATTTGTTTGGTTGTTGTTTAGCTAATTGTAATGACAAATCAGTGGCCGAGTTATGGCCATCGAGTGATGGCTGCGATGAGTCCCCAGAGGTCGTACATCACGGGCGCGGCGGCCGAAGACATGATACTCGCGATGATAGCGATCAGCAGCTGAAGTGTGGCGACCGTACGGCACGTCTTAAACAACTGATGACATTAAACGAAATGTACAAAAACGCGAACAAACTCTTTGAAAAGCCAGTGATCGCCAGAAGTGCCACCAATTGTCTGTCCGAAGACCATAATAAGCACCGCCGAAGACAGTCAGGACTGTGTGCCGACAGTTTTACTGACACTCAAGACTTGGTCCATCACTTGAAGACTCGCCACCCGATCGATAGCCAGAAGAGTGCCGCCGACGCTGTGCTGACCACCGATGGCGGTGACAACGACGACAACGAAGATCGGGAACCGCTGTCGTGTCCCGTTTGCGGCCAGCGATACAACTGTCGCACGCGGTTCGCGAAGCACGTGAGCGCACACGACGAGTCCAATCGGTACCCGTGCTCTGCCTGTGACCAGACATTTGCCAAAGAGTGGACACTCGAGATACACGTCAACAGAGACCACAAGAGTGTGAAGCCGTTTGTGTGCGATCTCTGCGGACAACGGTTTTACGCCAACGAGAAACTGTTGAACCACTTGTCAAACAAACACAAACTGCCGGTCTATGAGTGTCCCGACTGTGACTACAAGACTAACAGCAAGTATAAGATGGCCAGACATAAGCAGATCCACTCCACAGATAGGTATCGTTGCGATGTAACCACTTGTCAAACAAACACAAACTGCCGGTCTATGAGTGTCCCGACTGTGACTACAAGACCAACAGCAAGTATAAGATGGCCAGACATAAGCAGATCCACTCCACAGATAGGTATCGGTGCGATGTCGACGACTGTGGGCTCGTGTTTGAGACCCGATATAATCTGACGATTCATATGAGCGCTCATAAGAAAAGTGACCATTTAATGGACTGGTCGTCCGATTCGAGCGGTAATTATTAAATGTTTTAATTATTACTTTTGATTAATGTTTAAATTTGTTAATTACAGGCAATGGAACCAAACAACAGATAGTTTGCCACAAAAGTGGAGAAATATTAGCAAATAATTACAATTTAAGAAATTACCGCAAAAGCATGTCTTCAGCTAATGGAAGCGCTGGTCATTTAGTTGGAGATAATTGCGATAAAAATGATGTAATCGACGACACACTGGAATGTAATTCAGATGACATACCTGTGACAGACTTCTTGGAATTGAATTATACAATTGAAGACATTGAGGACAGCGATGGCAAACAAACCGGTGATGAAGACAATGAATTATCAATCGATACAACCAAATGTGATAAACAACTAGAAGGTGATAATGGATTAAATGGCAGAACACAAGTTGTGATAACAAATGACAATAAATTACAGAAAGCTATTAATAAATCACTTCACAGCAGATCCGTAACGAAGAACATAGATTCAAATAATTTGCCACAAATGCAGCAAAACTCTACTTATAGTAACAAAAGCGCACAAACTTCGCGGACCCGACCATCAAATGGCCAGAAAAACCGTAAAAACTATTGGCCAAAGATTATCAACTCGTATGAAAAGCGTACAAACTCTTCGTCTGGTAGACAGCGTCAACAGTTCCTGTGCTCTGTCGAGGAATGTCTTAAGCGATTCACGAGCGATCACGAGCTTCGGGATCACCTGAAAGCGGTTCACAAACTTTTTCATTGCAATAAATGCGAGAAATGTTTCCGCAGTTTGAGTGGTGTTATCCGCCATAAGAAGAGATGCCACGCAAGCGCTCAACTGATCCGATGCCCATTTTGTACCAAAAACTTCTACTACAAGACGTCGTACGAGAAACACATGCGAACGCACGCCGAATGGGATCAACTCGACGGTGACCGCGATGTTGGCAACTCTAATAACACTACTGGCGATGATACAGATGACGATCGCCACCACGGGATCAAAGAGTCGGTCGACACTTATGTCTGCGAACAATTGGATGACAAACTGGTCACAAAGGAACAGCTGATGAAGCGTATGGTGAGTGCACACCAAACGCCGGCCAATATCTTCGACTATAAGGCTTTCAATAGTAAACTCTTGACCACTCATGTGAACCGTTACTCGCGGCCGAAGCCCAAGAAATCAACGAAAATACAACGAAACTTTGTAAACAGTTTATCACCGAATAACCAATTGTCAGCTGATCTTATCAGTGATAATAATGATGGCAATACCGGCGGTCAAAAGACCGCTTATCAGAAGACTTTGGAATCGATTGATGAGTTGAACAGTTATTGTGCCGATAATAGCTATGGTGTGGATAATGACGATAGTTGTGGTGATAGAGAGAGTACCGGTGCTGTCGATGGCGGTGGTAGTGATGATAATGGTGTGGACACTGGGAATAGCGGTGTACAGAATCTGCTATGTTTTGACTGCAATCATACGTTCAGCTCATATGATATGCTTTACAGACATAATAATCAAATGCATAGTAAAAAACATCGGCCGAGGATTAAGTGATTGGCCGTGGATTATGTCCCGAGACATACGGGTGACCGAAAATGTGACCGCAATTAAAGGTTTATAAACTATTGTTTTACTTAACTGTTGATAATTTTTATGAAATTATTTATTTATAGAAATATTTAATATATAGTTAGCATTTTTTTTTAAACTAAAATACTTATTTAATGTGTTATTTTAACGCTAATCTCATTAGAAATATACTTAATTTTATTAATATTTTTAATTAAATTAATAGTTTTAATTAGAAATAAGCTATTTATTATAATCTAGTAATATATACACGCTTTTAAACACTTGTTAATATAATAAATATGAAATTTAAATATATATTACATTTATATTATTGATTGTAAACTATTAATACAGAATTAAAATTAAATTAAATTTGAATTAATTAAAAGTTGTGTTTTATTTCTAGACATAATTTATGATAAAAAATACTGTAAATAAAAACTAATGCATTTTCAGTAAAAATTATTGTAAAGTTTGATCAATACATGAATGAAATATTTGATTGAATTGTGATTTAAATGACAATTGAATTCATAAATCATTGAATGAATGTCTGATTAAATTGTGGTAAAAATGCCGTTTATATTGATTAATGAAGATCTGAAGGGAGAGATCCATAGTCTCCACAAAGAGTTGTCATTTGAGAGACAATTGAATGAAATGTTAGAAAATATCGCAAAATATTCATTGGATTTGAAAACCAATTGTTTTTGTGAACGAAATAAACAGACATTTGNTGAAAACCAATTGTTTTTGTGAACGAAATAAACAGACATTTGTTTTGTTGAATGATTTGCACTCAAAATACATGACATTTAGAGATAATCCAAGACATGGATCCGTTGGTTATGCAAACACTTTGCACATGACTCGCAACACAATACTTGTGCCGCCAATCGGATCAACACATGAAATAGACACGAGTGAAGAGTCAATCGACGGCAACACCAGTGATGACAACAACGGATCAATTGATGGTTCAGATAATGAAGAATGTATTAACACATCGGCGGAAGACTCGACACAAAACACGAGACAATCAAACAAAGCAAAGAAGTCGACGAAGAGATCACTTCCCGGACAACAAAAGGATTGCATTTCATTAAAACGGTTCAAAACTGCGGCAAAACTTCTGACCGTTTGTGACAAACAGTTCGTGACATTAAATATTGGCAAACAATTGGCCACAACTCACGAGTCGGCGGACACCACAACAGGTGCTGTGAAATTGGCGGACAGTTTACCGATTGTGTCCACACAGTCATCGACATCACCGGTAATGAGTGGGCCATCAAAAGACTCAACACTTGACACACAAACACATAAAGACATCGAGAGATCAGATGATAATAAGAAGCCATCGATTCCTTCACAACAAACGCCACAAATGATTAGTATTTCACAAAAACTGACGACAAAGAAGTTGATCCAAAAACACCAAACGGTTGACAATCCGCTGAAGACTACGAGTTTATGGCCAGTATTGAGCGGTAATACTGTTCCCGAAGAGCGACAGAAATGCAATCATTTGTGTCGCAAGTGTTCAAAGAGTTTCGAGACATTCAGACAATTGTTAGAACACGAGAAGTCGTGTCCATCGGAACATCAATTGAAGTGTTCACTCAATACATGCAATCATTTGTTTGAAACTCCGGAAGAATATCTCAAACATATGCGTGAAATTCATTCGAAATACACTTGTATTGAATGCCAGCAGATATTCTCGTCACCGGAACTCCTCTCCAATCACCAAAAGTCTTGTAAACGAAATAAACAATTGAATGAATTTGAATCCAAACCACAGGGAATAGAGCCTCAACTCCAGGCACCGCCGTATGTGTGCACTCATGAGGGCTGTGGCCGAGAGTTTGCCGGCAAAGGCAGTCTCAGAACGCATGGAATGAGTCACTCGACGGACCGGCCGTTCGCTTGCGATCACCAAAACTGTGGCAAACGATTCAAAACGAAACAGTGTTTAAATAAACACAAAACACTGGTCCACACGTTTGATGGCCACACATACCGGTGCCGGGACTGCGACCACGTGTTCATAACTGGCACTCATTTGCTGAAACACATCCGGGAAGTTCACACCGAGTATGAGTGCGATGTGAAGGGCTGTCACTATAAGGCTAGATATAAACATAATTTACAAAGACATCAAAGACAGTATCATTGATTCAGTTTAAATGTTTGTTGTATTTATTGAATGGCTTTTAATAATGATTTGAAAGTTACTAATAATTATAAGTCTGTAATTTTGTAATTAATATAAAATATTATTATAATTAATAAATAGTGATTTTTCTCATAGAAAACAGTGTATTAATTAATAATTAAAGTATTAATTGTATTTATTCTTTGCCGCCAAAGAGTTTGAATGCATTGAATGGATGTTTGCATTCATTCATACATTAATAACGTTTGGGTTTTGGAGTGATTTTTGGTGACAGTTATAGAGAGTAAGCATTGATAGGGTTTCACAGGTTTTACACATTCAACA
>CAJPIZ010001867.1:4954-15225 GCA_905368565.1 Medioppia subpectinata | reverse complement strand
GTCTTAATACAAGATGTTGTTCTCATTATTCATTTTAAATCACATCCAAAGATCTGAGAAATAAATGACTCGAACGAAAACATTAGTGAAAATAGTAATGAGAAAAAGTCTTTTGCGAAAGAATCTCTCAAATTATAAAAAGTGTAAGTTTTTATGTTTTAATATTTCTTTTGTATTCATTTATAATTTATTAATATTTCACTTAAAATGAAAAATTAATTAACATTTATATAGCATTTGTATAATGCTTGTTATTATTTAATAATTAAATATTTCATTTGATAAATAGATTTAAATAAATTCCTTAAAACTTATTGTTAACGAATTAAGGATTATTTTTTAGAATTAAATAAATCTAATTATTTAATAAATAAATAATATATTTCTACAACTTTAAGGAAACATCTTATTTTAAAATTTAAGTGAATTTTCATTTATAAGTTCTTAACCATAACATTAAATTAAAATATATGGCAAATTAAATAAAACAGTATATAAAAAGAGGATTTAACCATATTTCACAATTATTTATAATCTTTTAAGTCATTTTATTAAAACTGGTAATAATATAATTATTTTAATAAAAATGTCATTTATTTGCAATATTAAGGTTAAAACAAAGTATAAGGGTTTATAAGAAGTGAATTCTGGATATATATTGTTTTCACAGCTGTTCTTCTCGTCTCCCCTTTACATAAACTTAACTATTTTTAACGTTTACGTCAAACACCAGTAAATGCTTTAAATTTACTTTCTATTCAACAGATTTATTAAGCGTTTTGTATTTACAGCGAAAATTCAATAATTAATTATAAGAGCGGATCGAAAATAAGCCGAACTAATGTTTTGATTGCTATTTTGGTTTTTACATATTTTTAATAACACTTGAGTTGATTGTCTTTGTGTTTAAAATGCAATTTTAAAAATCATCACAATTTTTACTGACTATCGGGAGAAAGAGATGTCAAGAATTAAAACTGTTTATAAACTTATAAATAGTCGTCAAAGCCATTGATTTGTATAAATATTGAGTTATAAGTAATGCTTAGCTTTTGTTTTTGTCAATGAAATAAATTTCATTGTCTTCGGGTTTTCGGCCAACTTTTAAAATAATATATTTATTTATTTATATTTCTTTGCGATAAATAAATTCATATAATATAATTATTTTAGTCGTTAGCCTTCCATACAAAACACACAAACTGTTTGCGAGTGAATTGTTTCAGCGATGAAATGCCACGAAATGTTTTCTATTGAATTAATGTCTAATCAATTACAAGAACTATACGTTATTTTTTATAGTAATTTAAAACTCATTTACGTTAGGCTTATAAAAGAATATTCTTCTTGAATATGACGTGAGATTCAAACAAAATTGAATCAAAATTCTGTGTTTTGCATAAATATGAGCGCAAAATGTGATTTAAGCTAATATTATATATACTTTTTGGTTGTATTATTGCAAAAGCATATTATTATATACTGTTATTATTGTTGTTTTGGTATTTAAGTCACGTTAACGTCTATTTTTCATAAAATTCTTATATTTCTTATAATAAATTGAAGCAAAATTTCGATTAGTTTTCAAAAATTTTAAGTTTTTATTTTAAACAGAGTCACAGTTTTTGATGAGATTTACACAAATATTTGGACTTAAAAACACAATATTCAACACAAATATTTATAATTAACTTTTTGGTTGTTTTTCTCGACAGAGGTTTAGAAAAACTCTCACTCGTCAGTAAAAACAACACAAAATTTAGGTTAAAATTATCACAATTTTTTGCTCCTTTCTGTTCACTAACTCTTATTATCTGCAGAAACGACGAGAATATTTTGCTTTTTGTTAATCTATTTAAAAATGCGAGCGTTTATTATGAATTAGATTTAATATTTAATCCATATTAACGACTGGATTACTAATTTGTTACACGAGTTATAAACGACAGTAAAAATGAAATAAAAAGACCAAACAATCGTCAAAACAGTGGCAAAAATGTAATTTTATTTTAAATTAATTATTCTTACAAAATATTCAAAGAGAATATGAGTGACAGAGCAATGAGTTTGAGAGAGAGAGAGAGAGAGAGAGAGAGAGGGTCACTCATATTCTCTTTGAATATTATGTAGGAATAATTAATTTAAAATAAAATTACATTTTTGCCACTGTTTTGACGATTGTTTGGTCTTTTTATTTCATTTTTACTGTCGTTTATAACTCGTGTAATATTTCATAAGTTATTTTACATTTGATAAGCGATTTTAAAGGCAGTGCTAAAATACTTGCCGTTTTGTGTTGAAAAACATAATTATTCACTTTTAAACATTAATTGTTACATGAATTATGTTTTAGCACTTTTTTCTGGTGCTATAAAATAGCATTTGAATCGACTTTTTCTCCGACACTAACACAACTGTTATAACGACGAAAGCATTTATACCATGAGTTTTGCTAATTATTCAAAAAATATATATAAAAATTGTTTTCTTTGCCTCAAATCGTGTTAACGTTGGGTCAGATTTCAGACGTAAATTCAAAGACTGAAATCTAATTAATTTTTAATGATGTGTTCTTTAGTTTTTTCAGTGCCTATAATAAAAATCAGCACTTATTACACATCCCTATAGAATATGATATATAAAGGAAAAGTGAAATTTTGTTTTCCCCAAAAATATCTAATCGCTAATGGATTTTGAAGTATGTTTTGAAAATATTTTTGCGACTAAAGTCACAATAGAATTGCAAATCTCTTCTCAATTGACTTATGCTGTGAACCAAAACTCTTGTGTTACAAAAAACGGTTCAAATATTTTAGATTTGGTTATTATAAAGTTGTCTTTCGTTTATTGCATTTACTGACAAAAAATTAATTTACATTTTGGATATTAATGTCTTGAAACTATTAACTAATTGTAAAGTTATATCATTTGTTATACAAATTGTTGTACATATTTAGCAACATTTCAGTAGTTTATCAATGATTTGTAAAAGTATTTACAAAAACTATTATTCAATTTTTAATTTTATCATTTGTTTGAGTGACTATCGATTCAATGGTATTATTATTTATGATATTATTGTTTGCAATAAAATAACAAAAGTAGAAATTTTCTTGAGTGGATGTTATTATTTATTGCAAACAACAAAAATGATAATAAATATGATTTTATGACAATTGTATTCGTAATGCAAGATATAAATTACTGTCCACTGAGTTGACAGCCGGTCACTAATATAATTGATTAAATTTTGAGCACCACTTCTACCCACAAAACACAGCGTAAATATCTATACTTAAAATTTAATAATAGTTTTGTTTATTGATTTATATTTTCAAATACACGACAGAATAGCGCACAACATGTCATGAGTTGTGTATGAATTAGATTTTGTCTCAATATTATTGTTGCGAGAGATGTATTGAAAAGATTTGTTTAAACCTCAACGAGAGATGCCATTCATTATATTCCTGTGTATTAATACAATATTTCGCAACAATATCTGGATTTCGCTTTAATAACATGTCTATAACTTAGAGGATATATATTTACAACACACTATTAATACGATATCGATATAAGATTATGGGAAATGTATAGAAATTATACTTCACTTAGTAATGGGTAGTCGTATGGCTGTGAATGTCAGGGGAAATCTGGCATATATTAGAAGTTTTCGTATCTTATTTTGCCTCTAAATTGATCCCTCGCTCTATCGCTACAATTATTTGATTGTGTTTTATATGACAACAAATATGTTGTTTTTTCCGTTCACTTATCGGCTCTTTATTTTTATTAGTTATGGCCTCAGCGCTCATCCATTCAAATAAAACAATGCATTCAATGATGAGCTCTCTTTTCTGTTGCCCTTTTTCTCGCCGTTGTTTCCCATATAATAGAGAGAACACACTCTCGAGGATAATATTCATCACAAATACATTGTTTTTTGTGATTCATTTACTTTAAGGCATTTATTTTATGATATATTCATTGTATAATAATATAATATATTAGGTATAAAGTGCTAACAACTATGCATTTTAAATAAATATTAGCAAGTTTTCATTAGATGGCAAAAATACACATTAAAACATCATAATTGCATTAGAATGTACTTTATTGACACTTTAATATAATATAATACAATACAATGGCATAAATATATTTTCACATCAAATGAGGCAAATAAAAAGTGATACATATATTGACTAACGGTTTCGGCACAGAATAGTGTATACATCTAATAAATCAATGATACTTTGGGTGCGCCAGTAGTTTGTGAGTTAAAGATAGAAAATGAAGATCCATTTCCTCATAGAATTACATCGAGAGAGAGAGAGAGAGAGAGAGAGAGAGAGAGAGAGAGATGTCTTCTCCCAGAATACGTCGGCGTTTCAAAAGAAATGAATATCACATTAATATTGCTCTGAATTTTGCTGTTAGTATGTGTTATACAAACGTTATAAAAGTAAGTTTACAGGTATTTTACTTTGTAAAGGATTGGCTGGAAATGAGAGAGAGAGAGAGAGAGAGAGAGAGAGAGATGTCTTCTCCCAGAATACGTCGGCGTTTCAAAAGAAATGAATATCACATTAATATTGCTCTGAATTTTGCTGTTAGTATGTGTTATACAAACGATAGAAGTTTAGTAGTAAAAGAAATTTAGATATTATTCCAACATTAGTACATTCAATGATAACTACCGGTGCCTTCACTTAATATAATAGCATCAAGAATTTTCCCATTTTATTAATATATACTATCAGTAATAAATTTTTGCCCATATTATCACTTTTTCTTCTTATTTCTGGCACTTAATTCACGCAAATATATTGCAAACACTTTTAAATTTGTTAACGATTTATATACACATATATTTCTCTGCAAATGCAATATTATTTTTCCGCAAACGTATAGACAAATTAATTTGGAAATTGCAACACAAAACTGGTATTAATAAGGATTTATTTGGGTTTTATGTAAAAATGTCTACAGAATATTCTGAACAATATCTGTATTCCGATTTATATATAGCACTTGTATTAATGGGTTTTTTCAACAAAAATAGTTCAAATGTTAGGCAATATATACAGAGTATATAAATACATATAAAGCAGTGAAAACCCTTTTTACATAATAGAATTGAATTGAAAATAAACCAAACATTTTGAGTCATTTTCCATTTCCTCATAGAATTACATCGAGAGAGAGAGAGAGAGATGTCTTCTCCCAGAATACGTCGGCGTTTCAAAAGAAATGAATATCACATTAATATTGCTCTGAATTTTGCTGTTAGTATGTGTTATACAAACGGTAGAAGTTTAGTAGTAAAAGAAATTTAGATATTATTCCAACATTAGTACATCCAATGATAACTACCGGTGCCTTAACTTAATATAATAGCATCAAGAATTTTCCCATTTTATTAATATATACTATCAGTAATAAATTTGTGCCCATATTATCACTTTTTCTTCTTCTTTCTGGCACTTAATTCACGCAAATATATTGCAAACACTTTTAAATTTGTTAACGATTTATATACACATATTTTTCTCTGCAAATGCAATATTATATTTCCGCAAACGTATAGACAAATTAATTTGGAAATTGCAACACAAAACTGGTATTAATAAGGATTTATTTGGGTTTTATGTAAAAATGTCTACAGAATATTCTGAACAATATCTGTGTTCCGATTTATATATAGCACTTGTATTAATGGGTAAAAAAGTTGTTTTTATCAAGTTTACAATCCGTTATATATGTCTCATATATTTATGTATATTTCGTCACTTTTGGGAAAAATGTATTATCTTAACTTAACTTTTATTTGGTTTGTAAAACTCAGTAAAAAGCATCCGTTTATTAATAGACGAGCGCCGGAATTGTGCTGAGACTCAGCTTTTATGCCTATTCTCTGTGTCTAATTCTGGAAACACTAAAACCCTTAACCGTTTATATCAGCGAAAAGAATGCAATGTCTTAACCATTTTGACAATCGTTTTGATGTTTATGTTAAATCTCTGATTGTTTATGAGAGACACTTAACTGAGTCACTAAAACAACAATATTTTTTCTTTCGCCAAACAAAACGCTTTATTTTACGATAAAAATTCTGTTTCGTTACACACTTTTTTAAAATCCAATTTCAATGTTAGGCAATTCAGTACTTGTAATAATAAATATATTTTCCGAAACTAATATTTCTCTCATTCATTCTTATGCACAGAATTTATTGTACTGTCTCTTGGATTTGAATTCTCAATGAATTTCATCTCCTTATTTGATTACACGAATGAAATATATTTTATGATTATTTATATTTTCTATCATTTATGTTGTTTTAGGCTTTCATTTAGCAAATATCTCTCCGTTTAACAAAAAATATAAACTCAAAACTAATTTATATTAATTATAAAATCTCTTTTTTGTTGCATGATTTGACATTTTCATGTATAAAAACATAATAACTTTAACCGAAAAATGTATTATTAGACAAAATAAGTATTGAGAATATTCTATAAATAACACGTTTATTTTTACAACAACCAGAAAGCCATTAATGATTTAAATAAATATTTGTGTTTAATTGAAAGGTTACGGAAACATAAGTCCGCGCACAGAGAGGGGCAAAATTATGACCATATTGTACGCTATATTTGGCATTCCGTTGATGTTATTGTATTTAACAAATATCGGCGATATATTGGCCAAAGCCTTCCGCTATGTCTACGGCCGGTGCTGTGTCTGTAAATCGGAATCTCGTGATCGCAAACAGCTGTACAACCGGTCGGTGCGATACGGCCTCAATCGGAGCGTATCGGCCGTCACTCCCGGTATTCACCAGCGAATGCTCGCACAGCCGACAAACTCGTTGCCAAACAGTCCCTTATCTTCATTAAACCGACCGATGCATCCGATTCTCCATCAAATGAGGTATTATTTCACTCTTATATAAAGAGCCGGAAGACTAACAACAAAAAATCTCATTCCGATATCCATTGCATGAGTTCTCGCTATTGAAAAGAGTTTCAGAGAAGGTTTAACTATTGAAAACGTTTTATCTAGTTTTTTATCCCTCATATACCGTGTGTTTAATTATAATACAAACCGAAAGAAGTATATCTACAACACAAGAAAAATATCTAAAAATTAAGTCCTTTTAAATTGGCTTTTAGTTCAGCGCCGCCACCAGGGATTGGGGATCAACAGACGTTGCAGACACTGACCAGAGATAATACATCTCTGTTTCAGCGGCAGTCAAACAGAGGCGACTTATCGGAGACGGGAGAGTGACTTAGCCGCAAATTAAAATTGCAATAATTGCTTGCCTGTTTCCTCAGCTCAGCTCATGTACACGGGTAGTGAGACACAGAGCATAATGACTGGTCAATACAGACGCCGCCGCCTCATAACAACTCTCTATGGGAGGGCTGGAACTTCTTGGACGGCGCCTACTTCTGCTTCGTTACGCTAAGTAATCCACGGCTTTCATAAATAACTCGTGTTTTTTTGTTTTTAATTATTTAACAATTTAAAGGACAATGTATTAAATGACACACAATATTGTGTTTTATTTGATGTTTACTTTTTAGGTACTATTGGTTTTGGAGACTTAGTTCCCGGGGCTTCGGTTGTTGGCAGCGATAGTTCTCAAGAAAAGCTCGTTATTTGTAGCCTTTATTTGTTGGCAGGTATTCACTAGAAATTGATTGTTTGTTTTTGTAGTGTTGAACAGTTTTTTTGCTATTATTTCTATTATTATTTTCTTAAAACAAATAATTCATTAAATGTAAGAAATATCGATAATATGTTTAATAAATACATGATTTTCTATCGGCAAAGGAATGGCATTACTGGCGATGTGTTTCAATCTAATGCAAGAGGAAGTGATACATAAAGTGCGGAGTTGTGGCCGAAGATTAGGCATTATTAGTGAGAACAGTTCACTGAATCGGCGTTTAATTTTAACGTTATTAACGAACGGACAAAGGAGTCGAGTCGAGTACATGTGCCCATCACTCTGTGTCTCGTATTACTGACCAGTTATGTCTGCGGCGGCGGAGTATTGTTTTCTCTATGGGAGGGCTGGAACTTCTTGGACGGCGCCTACTTCTGCTTCGTTACGCTAAGTAATCCACGGCTTTCATAAATAACTCGTGTTTTTTGTTTTTAATTATTTAACAATTTAAAAGACAATGTATTAAATGACACACAATATTGTGTTTTATTTTATGTTTACTTTTAAGGTACTATTGGTTTTGGAGACTTAGTTCCCGGGGCTTCGGTTGTTGGCAGCGATAGCTCTCAAGAAAAGCTCGTTATTTGTAGCCTTTATTTGTTGGCAGGTATTCACTAGAAATTGATTGTTTGTTTTTGTAGTGTTGAAATGTTTTTTGCTATTATTTCTATTATTATTTTCTTAAAACAAATAATTCATTAAATATAAGAAATATCTATAATATGTTTATTAAATACATGATTTTCTATCGGCAAAGGAATGGCATTACTGGCGATGTGTTTCAATCTAATGCAAGAGGAAGTGATACATAAAGTGCGGAGTTGTGGCCGAAGATTAGGCATTATTAGTGAGAACAGTTAAATACATGATTTTCTATCGGCAAAGGAATGGCATTACTGGCGATGTGTTTCAATCTAATGCAAGAGGAAGTGATACATAAAGTGCGGAGTTGTGGCCGAAGATTAGGCATTATTAGTGAGAACAGAGACGAAGAGGAATACGGCGATGAGTTTGACATGTCTTGAACTCAAGAACTCAATAATTTTCATTTAATAAGAAAAAAGAGAAGAGAAGTCGAGTCGAGGATAAAGTTTTCTAATTTTCTGAATGAATGAACACTTTTGGAGAGAAAAACGCTATGAAAAGAGAGAGAATAAAGTGAAGAGAAAAGAGAGGGAAAAGAAAGAGAGATAGTGTGAGAGAATCGGGAGAGTATGAGAGTATGTGATGCGATTCGGCATAACTTTATTTAATTCACATGAGATATAGAAAATATATTTAAAAAGTATCGCAAAATTGTTTTTTCTCTTTTCCTCTAATCGCAGAAAATAGAGAAAAGAAATAAAAATATAATTAATCTTATATTAGACGCGAGAATATTAAGGGCTGCTGTGAATAGACCCATAGGGACTGGCAATAGGCGACGGCCCTCTACTGTACTCTCGTGTGATGTAATCACTAATAATAATAATAAAACCTAAAGAAAGTGTTACAGAAAATGAAGACATGAAAAAGGCAAAATGGTTGTTAAAAAAAGTATTGCAATAAGTATTGAAACACAGAATACGATGGATGTGTTGACAATGAAAGGACAATATGTTTTGGTTTCGGACACTGACTTCAATTCATTCATAATAGCGATCCGATTAGAAGTTAATTTTGATAAATATGACGGCAAATGAAACTCTTTGGACATCTATTAGTGAGATTGTGGTCTAAGAGCTGACAATAATTCAAACGCACACAAAAAGCACAACCAATTCCTATCCGTCTTCTAACAGCTCTAATAAATTGCAACTCTTTTTTATATCACCGAAAAAAATCTGTTGAAATCTATGTTATAATAATTGATTTGAATCTTATTTTTTGTGTGTCTGAGAGACGGGATTCTGTTTTAACAAATTGTTGTATTTTGAAAAAAGACAATTTTTTAATTAAATGAAATTTTATATTTAAACAAAAAACAAACAAATGGAGTAAACATTTAATAAATAAGTGTTATTTTATTTTGCAAATAAATGCCATCAAAAATAAGACATTGTATTTGAGTTTCAATTAAATCTTTTGATTCTTTTGACTACTTTTTTCATCGATACACGAGTTTTATTTGTTTCACTCCAACTGTTTGACAACCCAGGGGTAAGTCTAGAGAAATAAATTAACAATAAATTTAAAGCCAATCTTATTTATAAAAGTAAGTTTACAGGTATTTTACTTTGTAAAGGATTGGCTGGAAATGAGAGAGAGAGAGAGAGAGAGAGAGAGAGAGAGAGAGATTTAGTGGGCTCTAAACCAGAATAATACTATAACTAAGAGCTCATAAAAACAACAAAAGATTATTATTATTGCACTTTTGAAACCTTTTTGTTAGACTTATTTAAAATAGAGAGAAAAGAGGAGTCAAAGAAAAACAGTTGCTTTTGACTTGAGTTTTACATCAAATGCCTCTTTTGTATTGTTTTTTGTTCAATTCTAAGGGGTATAAGTGCCTGAACGACAACATCAATACAAATACATAGTATACATA
>CAJPIZ010001866.1:0-15227 GCA_905368565.1 Medioppia subpectinata | reverse complement strand
AGAGAGAGAGAGAGAGAGAGAGAGAGAGAGAGAGAGAGATGAAAAATATCTGAGATTTTGCAGAGAATGTGTTATACAGACAGAAGAAAGTAAACACAAGTTTGATTGAAATGAGCGTTCAATGGAGGGATAGGGAGAGCATAGGGAGAGATGCTGTGGCAGTGAAATGATAGGCAGCGCTATTGGCATCAGACCTGCCTTCAGGTAATTCTATCAAACAATTATTAGTTCGCTCTCTAAATAAAAAACTCGGATTTTATTAGCGCTGAACAGTTGGCAAACATAATGTTATAGTGAAAGCAGTGCTTCAAAAGGCATTTCCGCATCAATTTTGTTATTTTGTTTGATTGCGTCTCTCTATTAAACTGTTGAAAGTTTAGTAAATATACAACACTTTTCATAAGATTTCAAATGGGTTTCAAGATTTATAAGGAAAAACTGGTCCAATGTATTAAAAATATAATTTTATAGACACTATAAAAGTGGTCATAAAATGACGAAAGACTTAGAAAAGTGTTTTAAAATAAAAATATTCGTAGTATTGAGGCGTTAAGAGATTTGAGAGCACATGAAAAGGTTGGGTACGGAATAGAAATTGGCTGATGGAAGAGGAATTGGATGTAAAGTCAGATTGTTTGCAAAGAGATGCACATCACGTGTGAAGCACCTCAACAACAGACACAGCGACCAAATAGAGTGCAATTGAATGGAGAGAGTATTGCAATGAAAACCCAGAAAATGTCTTTCGATCGGTCGAAGAAGTTTAGGGGAAGAACTGTTTGGATGTTTAATGCGATACTCAAATGTCAGAGCAGTGCCTGCGATGGGGAGCGATGGGGGGCTTAATTGCACAATCAATAAGACGGTGTAACCAGAGATGCAGTTCGTGCCTCTTTGGCTCAATGAGCGCTTTCTGTCATCGCATCACAAACTATACCGAAATACCTCTTATTGTACGTGCGATGAGTGCAAAATGGCTTAACCTGCATATCAGCCCTCAATACGGGTGTCGTTCTAATGATATGGCAATAACTGTATGCTCTCTAACCGTAAGGAGAGAGAGAGATGAAAAATATCTGAGATTTTGCAGAGAATGTGTTATACAGACAGAAGAAAGTAAACACAAGTTTGATTGAAATGAGCGTTCAATGGAGGGATAGGGAGAGCATAGGGAGAGTTATATGCATTGATGCTTAAAAGATACAGTACTGAGAGTAGAGAGAGAGAGAGAGAGAGAGAGTTGAGAGAAGACAGAGAGATGTGCGGAGAGAATAGAGAGCACAAAGTGAGCCAACATTATAAAGGATGCAAATCTCATGAGGTTTACTGCTTGGAAATGAGGGCTTTATTACTGTTCACATAAACTATACCTGATTTTGCGTCGAATGATTGAAAGTCTTAGAGAGTGAAAGAGTGGTACAAATATGATAAAAGTTAGGTATAAATGCGGACCAAATAGTAATAGAGTTTTGCTTTTAATATATTGTATATTATATGCGGGGGTTATGCGTAATGTGAGCACAAATCCATCTTTTGCTCATCAAATGTATTGGATTCTCATTGGATTCTCAAACCCAACAAAAGTATTGGATTCTGATTTAATCCGATTCCTTCCCCCATAGTATTCACTCATAGTATTCACTCCTAGTATTCACTCATAGTGTCTATAATTTTGGGACCAATATTACAGTGAATGCGAGCGTATAATAAAGTCAATGAAAAGTTATATCAGAGTTTTGTGTGTTTTTACTCCTGTAAATGTCATTTTCTTCGTTCACAGGAGTGATACTCAGGAGGCATAGCATGGATGAGTCCGACTGGCAGACAATGGTTAGGCAATGGCAGGAATGGATGGTTAAGGGTTGGTATGGCTCACGTATATGATGTGACAAACTATGTTTGCAGCAAATAATACCGAAAGTAAGGCTTTAGTGAATGAAAATCATTTGGAATTCCAGTGAAGCACACATAGGATTAGAGGGACTCTAGTCTTAGTGTTGGTAAATGTGAGTCACAGAAACGACAACACAAGACAACACACCGTACAGTATATGGCAAGTGATTGGATTGGTTTGTGAGGGGACTGGCATATAATGGTTGTCCTTACCTTGTTTTTGGTAGACTAGACAATAGCAATGCATTATTGGCTTTTGCTTGAGTTGCAAAAGTGAGTTACACTGCAATGTGTGCTAAGCTTTTATCAGTTATATAATAGACAAACAAAAGCAAACCCTGTACTCCAAAACCATAGCTCGTATTTCACTATATATTAACCAAACTATGTATAAAAAAGTGCAGAGAAATGTTCACTTAATTATTGCTTTTCAATTATAATAGCAAATGAAAACGTAATTTAATGTCATTTATCCAACAAAGCATAATAATAGATATAAACGCCGACCTCTCGCACAATGGCATACAATGGGAAAGCGTTTGATAAAACTATGCGAACCGATACAACACTGTTGTCTAAAGTGCCACACTTTTGCATCCATTCCTAACGGCTATACTCTTTCTAAATGTCTTATTATACACAATACTGTTGTACACAATATACTGTATACTAATAATACAGTAGCGTTCATAAAGTGCATTGAGAGCACACTTTTAATCAGTTTGGGTGACAAATATTGTGCAACTTATCAGTAAAACAAAAGCACAAATAATCTATTTTAACCGGTTTTTAAATTAATGACTGCCGCCGGTGTTCGTCTCGTTAATTAGCCCTCCGATCCCTATATCCCTATTGTCTGTATAGTGAGAGCACAGGGATATGTAGCCAACGACTCGACTCTGTTTAGGACATAAACTCCATAATAAATGACAAATGAAATAGTCGTCGACTGGAATGTAGTCATGAATCTCTTCTTGTAATTAATTTTTCCAAAGAATTAAAGCTTTTTTCGCGAATAACAGGCAAAACAAGTTTGAGTTTTAAACTAAGTTTAACCCTTAAAATGAGTTTTACTTTCAAACTAATACCAGCGATATATCAATCAATTCATTACAAAAATTAACTTAACTTTTGTTTTCACAATTTAAGCCCACAGTTGTCTAAATAATTAATTGTATAGCAATTAATTAATTATTAATATTTAATTGATTATTAGCTAAACACAATTTGTATTCATTTATTTATGGCTCAGATTATCAATTGTATAAATATTTAATCGTCAAAATTCAGTCCTCATTTTGGAACAGAAAATTTTTTAATCATTCATTTGTTTGAAAGGTTTTTGTGTTATTTAATGTCTTACAGATTGTGTAATAAATGATAAAAACGAGAATTTAGTTGTAATGAGTAGCGAATAGAGCAGTGATTCACAGACTACTAGTAGGGGTAGTAATGCATAGAAATGGTGAAAAATAGTGTACAATATCTTAATAATAGTGTTTAAAAACGTTAGATATGAGGCCTCGGAGACAGAGATTAATTAAGCAGATATTAAAACTTTTTAATCGTGTTTCAGGTCTATTATGTGAGTGCGTATGGCATATATGAGCCATTTGTTAATAAGTCACTCTACTGTACAGTGTATGGCATACTATGGCATATGAAAGGGGTTCTGGTATATGGTATGGCTGGAAGTGCTGGAGTGTATGGTATGGTATAGTGAGACACCGCCTGCGGCTTTGCTTTGATACAAAACAGAGAAGAGCGAGAGCTGAGGCACTCATTATCTGTAAATAAAGTTATGATGATTATGGCATATAATGTATTATATGTGATCATGTGATTCGTACCCTTTGCTATGAAAACCACAAATATAGTAGAAATTATGAGCACTAATCTCACAAACATTGTATTCTCTCTACTTTTATAGATTGTTCACTGCTTTTAGTTGGCCTCACATTAGCGCTATGTATGACTAAAACTAATGCTAACGAGCAGTCCTTTATTTAACAAAAATTATTACCTTTTGGGCAAAAATAAGTACTATTTTTGTGATAACATTTAGAAGACGCTATGCTTTGTCTGAATTAATTAAATTTGCTTTAATATAAAGCATAACTTATATGAGAATATTCTGTTTTCTCTACTCTCAGTACTGTATCTTTTAAGCATCAATGCATATACAGTACTACCAGTGCTAACACACATCATAACTATGAAAGCAAGACATCTATCATACGACACAAGACTGATTGTATTGCTCGGGGAGTTGGAGTCCAGTCCAACACTACTTCAATACTACTCTTTATGAGTTATATTTTGTCGAAATTTAACCCGAAATAAAACTCAAACATAAACTGATTGCAAATGTAATTTACTTCAACTTAATTAAGCTCTGAGTTAACACAAGTAGGAGTTGTGCTGAGAGGCAAACCTAAATGCACATCAACTCATGACTTAATCCCAACGTATCTGACATTTCATCATTCATTGACCATATCTTTCATTAGACAACCTATGCTTCCGATGTATAACACAATTGAGAATTTGTATTATTATTTACAATATACGGCTCGCAGTACGAGACAATCGCATCTTTTTGGGACTGTTTTTTGTCCCAAATTTATATTTTATGAACGCTTTTGTGAACATTTACACAATAGAGGACTGGGAGTGGAGTCAGTCTTTACGACGATATGAACATATTTGCAGAACAAACTCGTCTTAACAATAGAGTAAAAGTTAAAGAATTATTTCCCTGAAAGGACACATCCTTGCAATCCTTGTATGACATCCAGCCATACAGTGCACTCATTCACTGCATTGTAAGGCAGTGTACAGTTGTATTGCCTGCACAACAGTGCTGTGCTGTGCTCTGCTCTGTTCAGCACACTATACACAGCTATAACCAGTGCTCTGACGGGCGAATGAAAAGTCAACAATAGTTAGATTGCAATATCTTATTGCCATCACTTCATTGAACAGATGAGTTAATTCCTACACTGATCTAAATGTATTGGCTTTCATACAACTGTCCCTTCCCTTCACTACTAAAAGTAGTAATAATAATAATAATAACACAGAATTGAGTTCAATTGAAGGCATGCTTATTCACTAATGTCAGAGCACGGGTAGGACTTGTTCATCATGTGCTCAATGCGATCCAATGCATAGATCACTTACTTTGGCCATCCATTGGCGCCATTCAGTCCGCTTAGGTTTGCCTTCTTATCAATGCAAGCAATAAATTGCAGACAAAAAATTCTACTCTTTTCTACTCTTTTCCACTCTATTCTAATTCATAGGGAATCGTAGGGAAGAGTAATAGTAATGGCTATACAGCTATACATCGCTATACAGCTATTTAGAGCATACATTTGGACGGAATATATGTTGTGTTGGAGTCATAACCTCATAAGAATGTTGGGCATCAAGTGTTATCTCTTATGCCACGACTACCACTGCAACAACAGGTCTCTGATTAAACTATTGCCACAACACAACACCACTACAACTGACGCCAAAATATCGACTCATATATTAGGGCTCGTCTTAAGAGAGTTGAGACAACACATCACTACTGGAATGGAGATGAAAGGGAAACGAGAGAGAGAGAGAGAGAGAGAGAGAGAGAGAGAGAGAGTAATCAATTGGTCGACTCTATTCTCTCGAGTTTTATGCGATTCTTTAGTTCACTAAAAGATAACTTACTTTTAAATGATTTGCGTTTATTGTGCCAAATGTTTCTTTAGTTATATACGAAGAGATAATGCAATACACTATTTATGTATAAATTGTATGGCATTAGTATTTGTAGAGTTTGTACATTCTGTACAGTTTAGTACATTCTGTACAGTATGTGCGGTATATATAGTGATAGCTATCAGAGGCCCCATAGAGTGAAAAGGAGAGAGTGATTCACAGGAAGGTCTTTAATGATTCTCCACAGTATGAGTTCAGCCAGTAATGTGTTGGCTGTGAATTGCTTGACCCCCTCTCTCAGCCATTTGCTGCGAGCCTGTGATGTACTGATGCACTGATCACTTGTTTGGTTGTATACATATATCCTCTGTATAAACAGGACATCAACGGCCAGTTTTGTTGAATTTAGATGTTATGACTTGTCTTGAGTAATATTTCTTTCGCTCAATCATTGCTTTCTTTCCATTGCCTTCACAACCGAATTACTATTTTATGTGATGACCTCTATATTAAACATAATTTCATAATATTTCTGATGACAACGAAACACATATTAGACCACACTTTGCATCCATTGAGCCGACGAACAAATATTTGAAACTTATCGCTCAGTTATCGCATCTTTTAGAAACACTACTAGTGTTTATATTTTCGTATAATCTAATGCATCCATTCCGCTCCTCTCTCTCTCTCTCTCTCTCTCTCTCTCATCTCTGTTTCGTTGTTTATGGCTTCGTTCGCTTCAATGAATCCCTTTTTAAAACACACAAAATGTTGTTCACATAAAAGGTGGACCTTTTCATTGGGAGAACATTGGGCTGACAGCCCTCTGAATGCTCTCCTCTCTCAATGCTATGCACTCTCTGTTCACAACATTCATACAAATGGAGTACAAGTGAGGAATCGATGGATATCCGGTGCACGAACCCATCGTTGGCAGCAATGCTTTTAGGCCTAACGCATACATCCCTTAAAACTAAGTTTTCGCGAGCATTCAAAGTGAACTCAGAGTCTCTTTTGTGGTGCTTTCCTGAGTGTTCGCATCCCTACAAGAGTCTGATGCAAACCAACGACCCTTTGAGTCCTCTCTCCTCAATTTACAGACGACTCAAATCAATGAAAAACAAACTGAAACTTACTTTTATTGGACGAACAGTTATTTTCATCAGTTTTCGACACATTCTTTTGTTTGCCTTTTATGCTATCATTCACTGATTGACCACTTCTTTCATTCAAACTATTTTTATTTGAATCAGATTTTGTCTCCACTTTATCGACGGGTTCTGCAAATATGACTGCAGTATCGCTTCGTTGCAAATATTCTTTAATCTTATTGTCTTCTGTTTGCTCTGAATTCTCCGTATTTCTCACTATTTTTTCCACTTTTGTCTCCGAAACTAGATTTACATTTTAAAACAATAATATTTTGTATACAAAGATTATGTAATAAATATTCAATGAATTGAATTGAGTGCAAACCTGTGGTCTCATTGGTCTCCTCCTTGTGGTCATCCTCTCTGGAGTCGTGTATATCTTCGATGTCGGTGTCGTCCGCTTCGTGACCATTGACCGCATCTTTAGTTTCATTGTCTTTGTTTTGTTGAGTATTATAAGTGTTGTTATGCTTTATATATCCATTGGTAGTAATAGTATTGCAAATAACATGTTTGGCACTGAGTTCTGGACTACAAATCATATCATTTTGTTTGATATATCTCTTTGTTTTATTTGATATCTTTTTTGCTTTGATTGAAGAGTTCTTTTCATTTGCACTTAACTCTTGTCTATTCGATGAGAGATCCATAAAATGTTTGGACTTATCATGAGATTGGGCTGAATCGGCGTTTTCAGGCTCTGGCTCTGACTTTAGATCTGTGTCTTCGGGCATCTTATTCTCCAATTCAACTGTAAATCACATGAAATTATTTTTAAAAACATTTTTTAATATTAAATAAATTCAATTCTAGTGTAAGATATCGTTTAGAATTCAGATATTATGCAAATCATGTCAAAAGAATGAGTGAATTTTGTAGACAATTGTAAACACTTGAGTGAATCTGAAATCAGGCGTAAAAGACAGTGGAAGACAAGTGCATACACTCAACCATAACAGTGACAATGGCTCACAAGACCACAACCAACTCTCATATAGATATTCACTCCTAATGCTATTCAAACCAAACTTAAGTAACAGTAAATACAGTGAGTATATTGTCTTACATCGCATTGCCTATTCTATCCTCTCTCTCTCTCTCTCTCTCTCTCTCTCTCTAACTGCATACACACATACACTGTATCGCATCCATGTGCTCAACACCACCGCCACTACCACTGTCTGACTTTTGTATATTTTCTTATCAAAGCTCTCATAGAATTTTATAATAAAATGAAAGTAAGAACTGAAAAGCGTGTGGTATTTGTTGTTTGAATGCATAAATCAGGAGAAAAAGGATTATCACGGCTTTTATGAGACCCCTTCTTATATAACTGGTTGTTAAATAATTAGAAACCGGTGTTTTCGCCAATTTTTATTTCACAAATCATATTAAGCGCTCATAAGCTTTATTTGCATAAAATATCATTTAATTATCTTTAAATGAATTAAAATTTAAATAATACGGCAATTGTCTCCGTTTAGCAATGGATTCTATGTTTTTAAATAATTTTTATATTATTTCCTATTGATTGCAATACTTTATAAATTATCAAAAGTAAAATGTTTATTCTGTTTATTGATTGAATACTTTAGCAGATTATTATTTGTACACATTATGAGTGGTATAATAATATCATTAATTAAAATTATCAGTAATTTTAACTCGATAATTTAATACAAATGAATTTGCAGTATATGTTGTACACAATGATAAACATTGTTGTTCTTAAAGGGTTTACAATGCAGTTTACAATGCATTCAGTGATGTACAGAATGACCAGATTTGCCTGTTTTGTAGATATTAGTCATAAATTGTTGACAACATATGGTTTTATTTTAAAATAAGATAAACTTTAAGGCACTTAAAGTACTACTGATTTGAGCAATAAGTAAATGTGTTAATCGGTTCAAAAGGTCAGTCACAAAGAATTTTAACATGTTTTGCCTCATTCTGTGTTTATTTGAATAGGATTTGTAAATATAATTCGTTGCGTTAAATGTGTAATTCATTTGATTTATAAATGAGTATATTTTTCGGTTATTTATAATTTGTAAAAATTAGATTTTTTACACGCTGTGAAACATATGAATCTCTAATATCTTGATTACACATCTAAAAGAGTTTGCAAATGTTATAACTCTATCACTTTGTTGTCCTCTAATTACGCCCTTTTAGTGTCACAAATATTAAAAGCTCTGAAAATGTGTTGTAATGAAAATTAAAAATATATTTTAAACAAACAATGAATCGTTTGTTATGCAAAAGAATTTACGAATAATAGGGTTAAACATATGATAAACGAATTATATATACTCTATTGGCATAAGTCATAAAATATATGAAGAGTTTTTATATTGATTTTAGTGTTTTTGGCTCTAATCCAGTGATTTCTATACACACTCATGGACAGTCACCCGTTGCTTAGTTTCTGGAATAGAGAGAAAGGGTGGCTTATAACGCAAGTGCTCTTTGTCGAAAACGAGTGTTTTATAATTTATACTTAGTCTTCGGCTACAGCAGATTCAGAAAATACCTCAATAATCTTTGTTAAGCCTTCTATCAAAAAAGGGAACAAAGAATTAAGTATTTGATATGTAGTGAGATGTGAGGCACCGGTCCATCACATGCACCTGTCAGAGCCACATGTGCTCACACTTTATATGTTGTCATTTATATAACGAAATCAACTTTTATTAAATTCTATTCACTCTGTATTTGATTCAATTTAAGCGATGCCTCATAGACTCTCTCTCTCTCTCTCTCTCTCCATCCTCCGTATCATAATAATGAAAGAGAATTAATATAAGCTTTAAATAACAATATCAATTCATAGCATCTCGCTGTTAATCTATTAATTCAATCACAACTTATATATTAGTTTATTTTCAATGACAGATACCAGTATTTTATATATTTCTATGTATTGTTAGTAATTAATAATTAGGATATTGTTTGCCAATAAAGCTATTTATAAAACACAATGTGATTCGAGAGACTTCTGAAGAGTGCTGTTATTAAACAAACAAATGATAACTTTCGGGAATGTTTGCGCTTATCTTATCCTTAGTTTGCATTAAATAAAGCTTTAAGACTGAGGTCTGAGCCGTCCGTAGAAGCAGTGAGAGGGAGGAAAAAGTAATCAATATTATTGAGTCACCTGAAAGTGGCTGAAAGGGATGGCACTAAAGCTGAGCGATGGAGAGATGGCTTTAACGGTTGCGTTTAGTGAATAGTGTTTGGTCGGGACCAGTGCTCCAGTGCTTGCGTAACGTTTGAATAACTGGTCGCAAAACTTTATGAGCCATAAGTAATGTCTGAACGTATAAAAGGAGAAATATATTTAAAGCTCATGTGAGCTGCGCTCGGGCTCGGACTCAGTGATGATGCTTGAGCTCCAGGTTTGGATTAGGGCTCGGACTGTGAGAGTGGGAGACTGTGGGAGAGAGTGAGTGAGGCTGTGATCGGTAAACGTAATGCGCGACCGACAACACAGTCATCCAAACAGTGTTAGAGTTGTTCATGAATTGTGTCGTCGGAGTTGTTATGCAGTTATAGAGCGGAGCATCACTTGCGAGGAAAGGCACACATCATTGGCTATGAATGTTATAACTGTTATAACGTTATGCATTGAAAATTGTATGACTGTATGACTCTGTGCTAACGGCAGCGGAAGTTAATCATTACTTTTGCTTTAAATTATGACAAATGCAAAAATTTCAGCCCATCGACGGCTCAGACATCCATTACTGCAGTGAAGCCTCCTTTTCATGAGACTCTCATTTTGAAGTTTGATGGATGAATAGCTTCTAAAATATGACATATCATTCAAACCACGTACACTTTCTTAGCACACTCTCCATCCCCTCATCTCTACCTTCCCCTTACCATTGCCAGCATTCACTACACCATTCACTTTAGTGAACAACCTATAGGTGTACTCAAGTAACACAATTATAGAACCCTTCAATTTAGTTCAATTCATCAGTTATTTCATCATTTGGTTGCCTTCATGTCTGTCTTCACATGTCTTTGCATGTGTTCATTAAGTTGCCATTCTCTCCCATTCTCTCCATTCCCTCTCCCATTCCTACCAATTCATTGCAATTCATTTCTCTCCTAAATGATAGCTTAACACAACGTTAGGTAACATAAAGTTAGAGCATTACGTTTAGGGCATCACTACTCGCTTTCTCTACATCTCTGACCCAAAAAAGTCCCATTTATTTCTCATTCAACTCTCGCATTGTTTGCAATACTAGAGCAGAAATATCACCGTTCAGTTCACTATTGCATTAATCTTTTGTGCTTTTGACTAATTAAAAGCAAATGATGTAAAAGTTTTGTCTTGAATACAAAACAAAAAACAACTATTAATACAAAACATTTGCTCAATTCATGTGAAACAATAAAATTTTATTTCAATATTTTAATGTTTTTATTGAGTTGACGACAAGAACTGGTAATTGATAGACACGAGTAGAGCGAAGAGTTAATGCAGTTTTGCTTTTGTCACAAATCTATCTATTCTTTCATTATTGAAGTTATGCTATAAATAAGTGAAAAGAAAGTCAACTATCATTGGTTCGCATTAACTATTATTTCTTAGCCGATGATTAATCGCCAGTTTCTTTCAATTGCTATTACAGTGTATTGAAAAGCGAAAGCAATAATAGAAATCTTAAAGTTATCCAAAAGTACGTTACGTTACACTAACTTATAGTTTATTTTGTAATTGGGTTTACAATCAAACCGAGTTTGTCTTACTTTATGTCAATCTTTAAACTTTGACTTTTCTAATGACTTTCCATAGAAAAGTAGAGCTTAAAAGTGATGGCAAACATACAAACCATAACTCTATTCACAATTCAATTCTTATTTAAATGAATATACGGTATAATTAACTTAACTTCACTCTAACTCCATATCCTTTACACAAACTAAATAATACTTAATTTTACTTTATTTCCAATTACTTGTTATATGTAAACCAATTAATGCCTTCCATTCATTCCTAACCATTATTTGCTTAATATATCTCATAATTTAATTTTTGCTAAATTCTTATCAATCCTTAGTTAATATAACGTCTAATTTAGTTATTTATATAATACAAACACTACAGTACTGTATAGTAGATTAGACTGCAGTTGTTGTACATTATTGTCTACTTATTGTTATTATTTTGTCTAAAAGTTTTTAAATAAAAAATTTTCGGTAAAATAAGTCACAATTATGTGAGTTTTTTTGGTGTAATAATAATATTGAGTTGTGTTTCCATTATTAGGATTAATAAATTGTAAAAAAGCTGAATCAGAATCTAAGCAGTCATTCGTGATAAAGAGGTTTGTGTTTCGAGAATTAAAAATGATATAAAACTAAAAAAGTAAGAGAGAAAAGCGATTACAATAAAAGTCAGTATTAGTGGAGAGAGTATTAGCGAAAGTATAGTATAGGTCGGCGTTTCAATCGAATTACCCCACAATTAATAGCAGGACCGGCAGAAAAACACATTTACGGTGAAAGGCTTTTTATTAGATTACCAGTTAAGGCATTGAGATGGGGAGAGATGTTGGAGAGATGCACCAACACTACTACCCAAACATCACTACACCATCCACTATACCCTCCTCTCTAACTGCATACACACATACACTGTATCGCATCCATGTGCTCAACACCACCGCCACTACCACTGTCTGACTCGTGTCGGCATTAGATTACTGTAAATCGAAAACTTATAGAATAATGATATAAATGATGAAAACAGTTAGCATTGCATTCAATGGGCAAATGAAAAGGTGCCCAAAGACTCCGGCATCGGGTCCGTCGTTAGCGCTGTGAGAGTCTGTCGTTGAGTTCCCAATCAAATCACATTGAGTTGACTTTTGTTTCATTACTCATACAATGATGTGATTTATACGAATGACTCAAACAATTAACTAAACGCTAAATGTATACCCATTTCCACCTGATATACATTTAGCCGATGTTTACCCAATCGGTACTTACCATTCACTCGACAAAACAGACACATATTGATAGCAAAAGGCTTGCCATTACTCCCCATCTTCAGGAATAATCGAGTACTACATCAATGACTTGACTGTCAAAGAGTTTTACCCAACAATTTGAACTCCACTTTCATTTATCAATATATCCGTTGCCATTAGCCCCACATCTAATGTTTATATAACTTATTTTAATACATTTTACAAACTTTTCAATTGTTTATTGAATTTGTTTGTATACGAAATGTGTTTGATTTCATTTATTTTATTTTTGCATTTAAAATAAACATTTCAATCAATTGATTCATACAATTAAGCATTAAATGAGCGTTAATTGAGAAATAATTGTTGTATGAAATAAATGTTTGCGGGAAATGTTTAGTGAGAATATGGTTTAATAACTCTGGATATAAGTTGTATTAAAATAGTTGGATAACAAGGAGAGAGAGAGAGAGAGAGAGAGAGAGAGAGAGTCAAAGACAAAATACAAACACAATAGTAAAAATAAACACTGAATTCATGCTGTTTTTGTATCCGTAGTGAAACATAGAGAAGATATACATTTATATAATAATAAAAAAATTTGTTTTAAATAAATGGTTTGTTACACATCGGCTCATCTATGATGTAAGTGTCGGGAAATTCACATAACAAATAGGAAAGAGGGAGAGAGAGACGACATTGCAAATTATTTCTAGATGAAAACTAAAATTTCATGTCTAAAGCGATAAACACAATAATAACGATAATAAATAAATATTTATCCATATATTTAAAACGGCAGTCAAGTGTGAGCCGAGACTATAATTTACGGCTGGAGTTGAAAAATCAGTGTTCACTTTGTGTTCACTTTATTTTCACTCTCTATTAACTACTATTTTAAACACATATCCATACGAGAGGATTGACGGGCCGAACAAATTGGTAAATAGTTTACTAAAAACACACTCAGATTTGAGCACTTGGTAGCAGTTTTTTTTGTAAACGTTTTGTTACTTTTTTCTCTTTCACTCTATGAGCTCCTTATGAAAGCCATCGTTGGTATGCATATTGGCTCTCGAGGATAGATAGTGTTAATAATGGTAACGCCGGACCGCAAACAACAAAATCAATTCCCAAAATAAGTTAACAACAAAAAGAAATCACACTTTTTTGACAAAAAAGAGTCGTTTTTAAGTGAAGAGAAAAATTGTTATACAAATTGTGGAGAAGAATATATATCGAAAACCTTTTCTTTCTTAGTTTTTTGCGTGTATTTATGTTTTTAAGTGGATTTAAAGGCAAATAGTGTATACATGTAATCGTGCGGAGGGGAAAGGTGTCTACACGGCTGGTGCTGTAATAGGTTTTAGTCGATGATTAATGGCTTATGGCTTTTTTCGCTCACTATCTTCTTCTGGTTGTGCTCTTCTTCTTCTTATTTCCCAAAAAGTGTTTTTCCCTCTCATTGTAGGAATCGCTCGACACCGGGATCTACCAAAAAGCACCTCTCAATGCCTCTCTCACTCTCAATGTAGCAAAAAATTTGTTCAATATTTTTGTTGTTGCTTTTTATGGTATTTTAGGGAAAAATTGTTTTTCTAACACTAAAAACACAGGAAAATAGTGCGAAAAAAATATTCAATAAATTATACAACGAATCGTTATTTACTTCTTTCACTCACTCTCTGACAAAAAAGGGTTCTCTCTCTCTCTCTCTCTCTCTCTCTCTCTCTCTCGTGCTAATCATCGGATGCTTACACGCAAAATGAATGGTCTCTAATCTCGATGACACAGGCGTTTAGTTACTTGAATTTTTAAGTTAAAAGTTAAAGTAACTGATAATTTAATTATCATTTATATTAATGTATAGCTACTTATGGAAAAGCGGAAAGTGAGCTCTTTATTTATTTTTGTTCAAATATTTTGCTTTTTTACTTTAATTCAATCGATGGTATTCTGGTTGGGAATCGAGTGTATTATTATTGATTGATTTTTAAACTAATTAATAAATATTTTTGTTGTGTTTTTTGTGTTCATTATAGAGTATACACACTATTACCGGTATATTAATATTATATACACTGAATAAAATGATTGATTGCCAGCATTGAGGAGAAGTTTTTTTTATTTATATATCAATTTATTTCATAAATAATGAACGCAAAGGCAAAACCGTTTATAAATTGATTTTTCTCACTCTTTTTCTCTGCAATGTATAATATACTGAATATCATATTTTTCATTTTCATACATATATTTGCCAACAAACCATTTAATTAAATCGAGGATTCCTTCACTAAAATAATGCATTAAATGTTACCTCATATTCGTCTGCCGTCTCCACAAGACAGTCAAATACACAACCAATGCATTGGTTTTAATACAGGGTTTGGTTTGAATAAATAGTGTCGGGGTATCATTGAGTTATGTATAGTATTTGTTTTTGTGTGTATAGTATTCGTCAATTGTGTATATATTTGACTG
>CAJPIZ010001865.1:0-15228 GCA_905368565.1 Medioppia subpectinata | reverse complement strand
AAAAGTATAGTTAATTTAATCATTAATTATTTCCAATTTGATGACAATAACTGACAATGAATTGAGAGATTTAAGTCCAGAGAGAGAGAGAGAGAGAGAGAATTACAAAATGTTACCTAGCACTAGTTGCTGACTTAAAAATACAATCAAAGTATTTGCAAAATATGTGAAATTCTCTCCAAATTTATTTCTAAATGTAACTAAAATTAAATTAAATGAATGAATGACTACTCCTTTCGCGAACGAGTTTTGCGTAAACGAGGAGACGAGCGAACCTCTGGTTCGGGTATTTCTTGGTCGGACTCTTCCTCAGTGTTGTCGGCGTCGTCGACGTCTTGATCGCCGTCATCGGGTCCTTCTTCTTCTTCTTCGTCTAACTCTGCGTCCAATTCTTGTGTCTGTTGTCATAGAAATCACATATAATTGGTCTAAGAAATCACAAACAATCACAATAAAGTGAATGTCAACTAACCGTTTGTTCGTCTTCTTCGGCGAGTATGTCGTCAGGAGTGGATTCGTCTGTCTTTTTGTTTTGAGCAATACTTGCAGAACTGGATTCTGCAGATAAACCACTGGTAGCCGTACTTTCGGTGCTTTCGGGCCGTTTTGTTGGCGAAACACAACAAAATGCTATGAATAGCACGACTGGTATACCCACTGCCGTGATATAGACGGCCCAAAGCCATGGATATTTGTTAGTATACTTGACAGCTTTGATGAGTATGTTATCGGTCTCAGAATCGGACATTTCTTTCTTGATTTGATAAGTGAGAGCCGAGATGTGTCGGCCAACGTCCGGGTCATCGGTGATCAAAATGTTGTCGAAAGCAATGCCATCAGAAATAGTCCACAACTCGAACGCAACTAAATGTGTTGTTATATCAATTAAATGTCACACAATGTGTGCAATAAATACCGGCGTCAATGGGTAATAGAGTGCGGAAAGGGTTGGAATCTTGATAGAAATCAGGATTTGGTATTTTCTTTGGAGCCCATTTGCCCTTGTACAAAGGGTTCACAATCAAAGGGGCCCTCCATTTGCCTTTAAACCTATCATTATCAATGAGAGGGGCCGACCATTTGCCACATCCCGATAACTGAGCGCAACGAGGGTTAGCAATAAGTGGTGCCTCCCATTCGCCATCCATTTCTGTGTCCCAATCAGAGGGCTGTTTAGCTTCAGAATCAGCAATCATTTCGGGTTCGTCTTCAGCCCAATCGTCTGGTTTAGCAGCCTTAGGATCGGCTATCTTTCGCGGTTCACTCTCATCCCAATCGTCGGGTTTGACTGGCATTCAAATCAATTCATGAAATCAGTTATACCAATACCTCCATTCAATTGGTATCAATTGAGCCATACCTGCGTCGGGATCTGCTATCTTCTCCCTTTCGTCCCAGTCTTCGGGTTTACTATCGTTGGGATCGTCAATAAATTTGGGCGGATTTACAGGTGGGTTGAAGTCTTCCAATAAGGATCCCTTCCCAACAGAACTCTTATCTAAAGTCACTTCGAATGTGTTGTCTGTATTGATCTCAAGACGAATCAAATGCCAGCGATTGTCTTTAAACACCTGTTTCAAGTCATAATCACAATCCATTACATACAGTACATATACAGTACAGGGTCAATTGGTCAATTGGTGCATTGATAATACCTCATCAATCTTATTGACATTACTGGTGAGTTTCCAATGCTTTTCATTCAGTGATCCATTCTTGGGGTTCTTGTGTTGGAAAATGAGGTGTAGTTTCATATCATTGCCACACTTGTCGGGTCCGAACATCAGTGAATACTGGCTCTTGTCGTTCAGTTTCTTGAGATCACCGCTCGGAGAGGACAAGAGCTTGAGGTAAGCGCCGCCACATTCCTGGCCATTACGGAATTGTACCTAAAGTTTGTCAACCATTTCTATTAAGTTAACGTTAATGCAGTCAATAGTGTTGCGCAAACCTCGTATTGAAGTACCAGTGGTTTGGCATTAAATTTAAATACTTTATCCAATTTAGCGCTAATCGCGTGATGTTTGGCTCTGCTCTTCACTATAAGACACGAATCGCCTATAAATTATGAAAAGAGATTATTTATCAATCAATCAGTGATTATCACATTTACTAATTCAATATATAATACAGTGTATATAGTATTCAATTAAATAAACAATTAATACACAAGTATAAAGATTTGTTTCAAAGTTAATTAAGTCAATTAGCACTTCTAACGTTAAAGTGTATTAACAGTTGATATAAATTCAAATAACTTTAAATCAGTATAATTGTAGATAAATAACAATTTCACAATTAAAACAATGTGTAAAATTGTGTCTCACTATTAACTGGTCTACAATTGCTGTACAATTGGTACTAAAATCTAACTGTATGTGTAATTGAAGTTTGAATGTTAGCCAAAACATCTAAAATTAGATGTCATCTGAATGTTGACTCGCGTGTTGTGCCATACCTTTAAGGGCTGTAGTGGTGGGCGTGAGAGCCCACTGGCCATCATATTTCAACTCTTGTGAATCCGATTTACTCGTCTCCGAACGGATCCATCGGTTCTCGAAGTCGTCGGAGTCGTCGAAGTGTTCGTAGATATAGTAGTTATCAATGTTTGGAGTCGAGTAGAGTATGGACTGATCCACAGACACATCACTCGCACCGCTTCCCTCACTGCCGTCACTCACATCTATGCCATCACTCATGTCGTGGCCATCAGTCGGCGAATCACTCGACACCACATGAGGTGTATCTTCACTGCCACTCAATACACAACCGATGGACACAAATATGAGAAACAATGTATAGCTTTGGCCAAACATTTCCGTTCAATGCAATGCACCTAATATTACACTATAATTACAGCAATTAGTTAATCATTCATACAATTTAATAATAACTAAATTAATATTAATAATAATATGATTACAAATTCACTTCACAGTCAATGCAAAGTGTGTTTTATATTAACAAATAAACTGTTATGAAATGACGTGACATTATTGTGAGGGGGGATACCATTTGGTACTACATATGCAGTGAACGTCTATTACATATAAAACGCATGACAGCAAAGGGCACAACACATGCAAATAGTGTCCTGTATTTATGAATTGTCGGTCTTTGCAATACAAATTGTAAGTTATTACAGTATTTCCCTATTATAACAAATAATTGTTGTTCCTTAAAATATTTTTTATATTTCATGATACAGTATTATGTTGATGTTCAATTTCTTTTTAGGTTAACCAGATTCAGAGAGATAAAATGGTAGCACAACACTAAGGCTTATCAGTATTAAACTATAAACACTGTGACACTTTAAGTTTCTAAACCATTTTAAAGTTGGTGGTTAGATATTATCATTACAGTAATATGCACTCATTCCATATTATGGAAGCACACATTTAATTAACAATTACGAGATTGTGTATTTAAGAATGGACACAGTATGCGTCTAGATATAGATAATATATTTTTAATTCAAAACAAGTTTAAAATATTTAACAGCATTTTTAAATTATTTATTATTATTTTTATTATAATTCGTAGACATCAACTTTCAATTTAATTGTTTATTTTAAATAGTTTTAATAAATATATTGAAAGGTAATATCTATTATTGAAACAAGTAAATATATTTTAAATTTTTGTTTAAAGATTTAATGTGATATGTTTTTCTAAAACTGATTTATTTTAGGTATGAATTGTTGGGATATTTGTATGACGACATATCTTATAAGTTATAACAGGAAAATTTAAAACAATTTTTGACAGTATTTCGGGTTTAATCTTATAATTTAATATCCTTATATTTGATTACAACTGTATTGTGCACAGATCTATTTTATAGCTGTATTGTGACTGTATATCATACAGCTGTATGTACTGTATATCTAGCCATAAATGATGTGTTACTTTTGTGGTGATTTAAAAGGAAACGATTGGTTGAGAGAATTTGCTGACAGATTCAACAGATGTCAGTGATTGTGACTTTTGTGAGTAGTGTTGTTCAGTCGGGAGTGGTATTCATAATAAAATGTTTAAAATCGGGAAATATCGGGAATTATATTTAAATTTTTACTTAATAATTATTTATGTTAATGATTTTGAAATGTATTTTATTCAGTAATATTATGAAATAATGATATTTTTATAGTAATAATAATTGACAAGCATCGCAAAATGCTATCTACATTATATTAGATTTGTCAGGGAATCATATATCATATTCAATGACAATTGAAGACCTAATTAAAACATGTCCTAGCTAATCCCTGCCATTAGCATTTGTTTACCGTATTCACTGCAATACCAGGACTATTACATATTACGCTAACTTTGTGCTTAGGGTGACCAGAACGTCCTTTTTATGGGTTTTGTCCGTTTTTAGACTTCTCAAAACAGAGTCGTGAAGGACGCGTCCTTTTTTGAATTTTAATAATTTCAATATAAAAAGGTTAATATGTTTTAAAATATGGGAAATATCATTGATTGCTCTGCACTGTTGCGCTGTATAGCTGTAAAGTTTAGACATTACAGCACAAACAGTAAATAATAATAATAATAATAGAGTAGAAATATATATTAAAAATGTTGTAGTTGTTAACAGACAACTATTATAAAAATCAAATCATTTTGTTTGTTAAAAGTGTTTTCATTTAAATACTCATTTAAAATGTGTGACAAAACAAAGGAAAATGCATAGAGATAAGAAAATTTGCGTCCGTTTTGTGTCCGTTTTTAATGATTATTTTAAAACCAGTCGTCCTTTTTTACGAGGAGTTTTGGTGGTCACCCTATTTGTTCAAGTCTTTAGTATTCACACAGCATTTTAACAAAACTCTACTCAAAGGCTGTATTTCTAAAGTTTTAGGTCTTATTTTACAAAAATAAAATAGACTTGGTCAATTTGGTCAATATATGTTAAAATGCGCAAAAAGTGATCAAAATAAAAGCACTATATTTATCACTTTTGTTGAGCCCTGGTATATAATCACCATTAATAGTACTGTTAATCCTTGATTGTAAAATTCCCGGCAAAGAGAGACTAGTTATGACGAGAATGTACAGTACAATCATTGTACAATGTATGGCATAGTATAACGGTTTGTAGAGTGAGTGTCCGCTCATTCAGTGTACAGACAGTGTGTGCTCTCTGTTCGCTGTTCTGTGTATACAAAGTTGTGATGAACTTGTTTTCAATCAAATGATAGTATGTTTTGATGTATTGAATAGAGTTGTGCTCTCATTGTGTTTGCATTGAGTTGTAATGTCTGCCTCGTCTGAGATGATGGCAGTGCTGCTGATGGTGGTAGTGGTGGCATCGGTGATGGCATCAGATGGTGATTTCGGCACATCTATGTCTCAGTGTCCCTCAGAGTGTGACTGCAATGGTGTGACTGTCGACTGCTCTCATCGCGGGTTAACACGAATACCTCCAAACATACCACAAGAAGTGGAGTGTCTGTGAGTATCACCACTTGTATGAGTGGTCTATATTTGGAGAATATGGACAATGTTTTGATTGTATTGATTGCAGACGTCTGGAGCAGAATATGTTGACGGAAGTGCCTCACAAAGCATTCACACCATTCAAACGATTAACCAGAATGTAAATCAAAGTGACATATATTGCAATATGATGATTGTGAATTGACCATGTTGATTGTTTAATAATCACTTTGTTTTCATTAGTGACATATCCAAGAATAATATCACCAAAATTTCTTCCAACGCTTTCTCTGGACTTAAATCTCTCAATTCATTGTCAGTTATTGTCATCAAATGGAAATAATTAATGATTAATTTAACTATACTTTTGATTAGATTTTTATTTGGTAATCAAATAAAGGATTTACCCGAAGGCGTGTTTAAGGGACTCTCTTCTCTACAAGTCCTGTAAGTTGAGTGCAATTAATGATAATTACGTTAATTACAGACAATGATTGAATGTATAGTTTACTCAACACTAATCGGATTACGTGTATTCGGAGCGAAGCATTCTCTGACTTACGGAATCTTAACTTATTGTGAGTTATTTAATGTTTTTTATGATACAATATATGATACAACTTATGATACAATAAGTGTTGATGACTTTGTTATGTCTTTTCAGATCTCTTTATGACAATAACATCCAATCATTAGCTGAAGGAGTGTTTGCAACGCTAACTAATATACAAACACTGTATGTATAGAACTTGATAACATGTTACATGTTGACAATACGGCAATATTGGTGTTTATGTGTTTGATGTGTTTATGGTAGTCATTTGGGCCGCAACCCATTCATATGCGATTGTAACCTGAAATGGTTGGCCGATTACCTGGAAGTGAGGCCAACACTGGAGACATCGGAAGCGCGCTGTGAAGAACCGAAACGCAATGCTCGCAAACGGATCTCTCAATTATCTCCTGAAAAGTTTAAATGTAAAGCTATGGAAGAATTGAGGACTAAATACGCCAATCAGTGTTTAGTAGACACTAAATGTCCCGACAATTGTGTTTGCGATGGAACTGTTGTCGACTGTTCTAAAAGAGCTCTCAAAGATATTCCCAATGATATCCCAACTTTCGCCACAGAATTGTGAGTACTGTATATCTTATAAGAATTAATTATAATTTAGGTTAAAGTCGTTTTCAACTATATTTATAGACAATGTTTGAGTCAATTATTGTTTACATCATTAATTAGAGAGTGATTGCAATGTTAGCAATGAGTTACTATAATTAATTCACTAATTTATATACAGCTTATAAATCAATGTTAAATAGCAGAGAACCGTTTTTGAAATTGATGTCACAAAATTGTGCATGTTAATTCTATTAACTAATACAGTCAAATAGCTAAGCTGTCAACTACTCTGCTATCAAACAATACGAAATTACATTGTCCGTAGACTTAATGTTAAACTTATCTCTATGTTGTCAACTAATCTGTTATCAACTAAATCCCAACAACCATTACACATATACATATACAAGTATAATAAAGTACATTATAATTAGTTTTGTCACGAATGTAGCTTACATATCTTACAGACGTAATTTAAAGCAAAATTTGAATCATACATGTAACTTACAAATGACCATTACTTGTTATTTCGCTAAAAAATGTTTGAAGATTTTGTTTTTAATTTGAATTGAATGTAATTAATCTTTCATTAATAGCTAATTCATAGTTAATTTACACTAATATTTACATTAATTATTTGATTGATTGAATTAAAAGTTGAATGTTTCAGAATTACGGTAAATTACGTAATATTACATGTAACGTAAGATTGAAATGAATATTACGTGTAAAATAACATCACTAATTATAATACTACTGTTAACAATAGTCAGATTTTCATTTATAAAATTACCTTAATATATTGTACATCATTTGTATGCCATTTATTCAAGTAATTCTTTGAGATTAAATGCATAGAAAATGCAATGAATTGAATACTTTGTAAATGTATCCAAAAGTTAAACCGTTGGCACAAATCTTAAGCCAAAGCAAACAACAGAACGATTAATATTTCATAAATTGTTAATATTTTATAGTATAGTTAGTGTGACCAACTCGGTTTTGACCAATAGTGTACAAAATGATAAAATTTAGGCTAAAATAGTGTACAAATAGTGTACATAAATTTTTTAACGAAATTCAAACGGTGTAAATAATGTGTAACTAATATAATGAGATTTGTATCAATTTGATATAAATAATGTGAAAATAATACAATGAGTTTTGTATCAATTTGATGTAAATAATGTGTAACTAATATAATGAGATTTGTATCAATTTGATATAAATAATGTGAAAATAATACAATGAGTTTTGTATCAATTTGATGTAAATAATGTGTAACTAATNACTAATATAATGAGATTTGTATCAATTTGATATAAATAATGTGAAAATAATACAATGAGTTTTGTATCAATTTGATGTAAATAATGTGTAACTAATATAATGAGTTTTGTATTAATTGGACACTAATAATACAAAAATAAATATATTTTATATACGTTTAGTAAAAATAAATCCAGTTTATGGTTTTTATATATTTATAAGAATAATTTACAAATAGTGTACAATAGTGTACAGTCTGAAAATAGTGTACAGAGGTCTCAAATAGTGTAATGTACTGCCTAATAGTGTACGGTTGGTCACACTATTATAATCCCTCTTTCAAACCCAATCTTTAAACTAAATATGATTTAAATATTAGTTGAAAGACAATGCAAAGCATTTCACACTGTTTTGTCACTATTTGTGTGCTTATGATTATTGTCAACTCATATCATCTAAATATTTGGCAAATTTGATGGCAAAACTTCTTAATCCACTAGTCATAGGATGTATCATGGACACTTTTTAGTTAAATATGGCTAATCCTATGAACAACTGTACAGTATTTTGCATTTTTAGGTTACTTTTTAACTGAAGATTGAGATTCTTGAAATTTAGCAATAATTTATTATCACTTAATCTCTATTAGAGATCTACACATATTATACCACATACTGTATTATAAACAATTTTAATAATTGTCAATTTAATAAAACAATGACGATTACAAATGAACTAAAAGAAATGAGACAGAATTAAGTGCAATAATGTATTTCTTATGAGAGACTCAAAGTTGTGATAACTTAAAAAGTTCTTATCCAATTTTAGCAAACTATATACCAAATTGTTTGAAATAAAATATGACTCGAGATGTATATCAGGAATTTTGTTGTAAACAGAGTGAATACGAGTAATGTGCTATAAAGTGATCAAATTTACATAATTTCAATTGCTTGCCATTTAAAATTTACGTGTTCAATTTTAATAATCAGTATATCAAATTGTTCATAATTGAATAATACAAAAAGTAATTTTTTAAATTTTTGATTTTTTAACTATAACATCTATAAATCGATCTAGAACAAATAACTACCTTATTCATGCAGTGTAAAATTAAAATATTGTAAATCTAATAAAGTGTGCGTTTCAATATTTAATTATGAACAATTTGATACTCTGATTGTTAAAATTGAATATGTATATTTTAAATTGCAAGCAATTGAAATTATGTAAATTTGATCACTTTATAGCACATTACTCGTATTCACTCTGTTTACAACAAAATTCCTGATATACATCTCGAGTCATATTTTATTCTAAACAATTTGGTATATAGTTTGTTAAAATTGGATAAGAACTTTTTAAGTTATCACAACTCTGAGTCTCTCATAAGAAATACATTACTGCACTTAATTCTGTCTCATTTCTTTTAGTTCAAATATAATTAGAATACATATTTAGACACTTGTAATACTTTACTGTTACAAGACATTGTTTTAAACGCAATCTTGTTAAAACTCTTTAAAAACTGCACATAAATATTGTTTTAGTTTTGTGAAATGAATTGATTAGTCAATAACTACTTTTATGTTAATAAATTGAAAATCAACTTTTTTGGCCAATATTTTTAATAAGAATTTTGAATTCTAAAAGACTATTGAAAAATGCAAATTCTTAGGGACAGGAAAACGATAGGACTGGTAATACATTCTCTCTCTCTCTCTCTCTCTCTCTCTCTCTCTCTCCACATCCTTATGTGTCTGAATTGAAGGCTTATTTGAAATTCATTAAATTTTTTAATGATTGCTTAATATTTGTTAATATAGTCTAAAATCTGATGGCAATTATTGCAAGTTGAGATTCTCGACAACTTTGATATGTATTTACATTTCAAATTCTAGAAATGATAGCAAATACCTTGAGATCAAATTAGTGTTAGAATATTATACAGTACTGTATAATTAAACCATTAATTAAAATTAATTCAACATTTACTTACCAACTGTGTTTCTATTATGACGTTATAATGTTTATTGCATATTAACCGATATACTGAACAGTGGTTTTAAAACAATTTTTTTATTATTTACATAATTTTGAGAAAAATTGATTAATAATTAAAAATACAATTAACACATTATCTGAAAAATGGTGAAGACTTTTGGGTGATATGTTTGAATTGACAGCATTTCATGGTATTATGTGTTCTTTACTCTCTATTTCATTAATCCCTATTCTTCTGGTAATAATATCAATATTGATTTAATGACTAGCCTTGTGTTTTCAATAGCAATAAAAGATTCTCTTTGAGTAAGAAGCCTTTTGCGCTTAAATTCTGGGATTCAATGAAATCGAGATCATTTGGGACGACGACTCGGATTCCACGAAGAAGTCGAATCGGTTCCACACGACTGTCATTCACTTTATTGTCAAACCTGTTGAGCGTTCTCTTAGCTCTGGTTTTAATTGTTTCCTCATTTCTTTCGCTTTGACTTCTGAAGAGAATCTCGTCTCCATCTGAACAGTAGGTCCGACACTCGTATTTGCAGATTTCGATATTGCATTCAAAGTAAACCTCCATCTTTTCGGGAAACCTGAAGGCCTGCATATATGAGAATGTGGTGACAGTGGAGTGATCGTTGTTCCTCTGCTTCTGCCAACTGCCCAATAGCTTCCTCTTGAGAACGCATCCGTTTTCATCAGTCAATTGAACAGAATTCCTGACGTCTCCGTCGTGTGCGATACAGTCCTTAACGCGAACATCAAAATTATTAGCATCGGAACCGATGAGTGACACCGAGAGTGTCAAGTCATCGCCGATGCGGACAAAGCCCTGAACGGGTGCCGCTTTGAGTCCGTGTCCGTACTGCACATCCATCACACTCTCGACGGAATCGCCTCTATATGTAATGGTTTGTGTGTCGTGCGGACCGACATTAACCGAAGTCTGCACTGTCTTATCGAAAACCCCACTCCAGGCGCACCTCAAGTGACGCACAGAATCCCAAATCTCCTGAAAGATGGGCTCGTGTTGGAAAATGAGTGTATTTTCTAAAACAGTCTCTCCTTTTGTATTATATTCATCGGTAAGAGTAGTTCCGCAACGATTCAACTCCAACGGGAACTCAAATACCATTTGTCCGGATCGGGGCTCAACGTAACGACAATTCATATGCAATATTATCAGAAACCGCATATAATAAGGGAGTTTACCAGCTAGTATTCACTAAGAGTGTACTTACCGGAGAAATCTTGTAAAGCGAAGATACCAGACTTCAAACCCAAAGCTATATTGACTAACTTTAGGATAATAGTCAGTGTTGTCGCCACCCTTTTCTCTGTTCAACTCCTGTTTGTCATTAGAGCTAATATCGGAAGTGTATTGCTGTCCACCGATAGTCCATTGTTTATCGCTATTATCAAATGTGGGGGCGTTTATGACAAACATTGTGGTCGGAGTCGTTGCAACTGGTATTTCAATAGGCATTTGGTTGATGGGCTCACTTTGCATCATATGGTGGACATCAGAATTGTCATTAATATCTTTGCTTTTGTCAAATGTTTTTGACTGTAATTCAAAGGGAATGTCTGTCTGTTTTGGTTCTTCAATAGGAACGACAGGAATGTTATTCTTTTTGTTAATATCATGTTTTATAAACAATTGATTCCAGAATTCTTCTCTTATGCGTTGAGAATCGTTACCATCGGAGTTCTGCACAAAACCATTTTGATCACTACCAGAATCGTATGACTTTCCATTTTGCTTATCTCTCTCGTTATTAATAATAGCTGTCGGTTCTAAGCCCTCATATGATTGACCACTATTTTAATTTAATGAATAATATTAATTTCGTAATATTATTACGAAACCAATAACACGTTAAATAAATTGAATTACAACTGAATTATTGGTCTTACTTATGGTGAATATCAATGTCTTTGGAGCCTTGGTTTCCAAGCGATGAACCGATACTTTCAAAAGCGCGTTGAAATTTGGTTGAATAGTGAGAATTATGAGCTCCGCTTAAATAAGAGAGACCAACACTACTCCCATCCTCTGATGCGCTCACATTCACTATCTATTAAAACACAATTTAAATAAATTTATTTTATATATTTTCTAAAACTTAAAATTATACTCACATAACAAATACTTATAAAAAGTAGAGTTAACATTATTAAAAAAGTTTTATTCAATAAAAGTTCTAAAGTGTGTGTTTCGTACGAAAGAGAAATTAACAATAAAAGCTTTTAATTGTTTGCATCTCTTTTAAAATGTGTCGATCAGTGATCAAAAGCTTTGATTCAAAACGAGAGTGATTTTAATTTCTGAAAGTCTATTGATCTTACCATCAAATCTATAACAATTGAAAGAAATATTAATTTTGATATCTATTAAAAGTATGCATCCAATGACCCAAATAATGATTTTGTTTTACATAAAAAATTCTCAAACTTTAAATACAAATAAATCAAAACTTTCAAAAATATACTTTCCATAGCATTATAAATGTTAAGAAATGCTTATTAATTGATAAATTATTTGTGCAAATAAACTATAAATACAATAAAATGAAATAAAAAACATTCTTTTATTCATGACGTGTGGGTGTCTTTGATTTACGGCAAATACTCTTCACTTTTTTGCCGATCATATCATAAACGCTGAGCTCCTGTCAGAAGAAATCAAATTTAAAGAGTTTTCTATTTATTTTATACAATAAACTTTCATTTGACAAAACTATTAACTATTAATAAAACCGTTTTTATCAAATGTTATCAACAATTATACTTAAATTAAATATGTGTCAAACGATGCCTTTTCATACGTACCTATAAATACAAGTTATTGTTATATCAAATATAATTTAGATTTACTTTTAATATAGTGTTTGCCAAACAATAATAGAAACGAAACTAATTTATTGCTTTTTTGTTTGCATTGATTATTAGGTAAAAAATAATCTTTTCATCTGTTTGTCAATATTCTAAATGATTTCAAACGCCAAACAAAGACCTAATTTAAAAAATGATTGTAAAATAAATTTTTAATTTATATCTCTATAAGTTTGTACAATTGGATCAATATAAAAAGAATTCCATGTATGGCATGTTTTGTGTTTAATTTTAAATTAAAAATTTTTAATCGAATGATTTTTTGTTTTAATTATGAATTTTAATATTTTACAAAACATTTAATAAACAATAGAAAGAATTTTATTTTTTAATTTTAATAAGCGATACATGTATATTAACTTTAACATTGCAACAATATTTTAAGAATAATATACAACTCATTTTATTTCAGAGTTTCAGAGCAACAAAGAAAGTTTTAAGTCAATCAATCAAAGTATTCAATCAATCAAATATTATTTACAAATTGTCATGTTTTAAACAATTAAATTAGGTTTAGATACAAATAATTAAAATAAACCGTTATATTACTAAATAGATTAGTAAATAATCAACAGTTTATTCAAAGCGATGCAATCCAACGGTCATATAAATCACAGCTCAGGTATTTGTCTTCTGTAGTGATTTGACAAGGAGTTACTCTTCCCTTCACTACACCACAAACATCACCTCCCGTTTGTTTATTGGCGAGTATTCCATCACAACCGGCGTTCTTCACGGTGTAAATACCTATACAAGATCAATCAAACACTTGCCATGAATTGCAAACGAGAGATACATATCAAAGACTGTTCGGCGCTTTCTTACAAGAATTTCATGAAATATGTTTATACGGGAAAGATATCACTGCTTGACATCGATGAACGAGAAATACAAGAATTGTTGGCATTGGCTCTCAAATATCAAATGAAACAATTGGCCGAAACTTTATTGGAGCCAAACATTCAACAAAAGTCAAACACTCAACACAAGACTCTTGTGAAAAGCAATGAAAGCAAAGGCAATGCAAATACCAAAGCGCTTAAAAAGTCGACGACTAGTCAAGTCTAAAACAAACTTCTGTAACGCTTACATTTCTTGCCCCGCAAACAACAGCTTCCGTAATTGCGGCTGGCTGAGAAAGCTGCACTTGGCCTCAACCTACTTTTCAGAAACTGATTTGTGTTCTATGAAGTCAACACTAAAGGGATTGTTATACGACTAAGTATTCCTGTGATTATCAATATTATTCGGTTCCGACTCTTGGATATCGAACCCAAGCGTTGGTATAGTTATTACATTCAAGTATCGGAAGACAACTATCACTGGCAGACCGTCGCTGACTACAGACAATACTCATGCAGATCGTGGCAAACAATCTTCTTTATCGAAAGAATGGTTCAATTCATACGAATAGTTGGCTCTCATTCTAATGAGAAATCCTTTTTCTCGAGCGCTCTCTTCTTCCCAATCGTCTCATTCTTATGCGGTTTAACCCAAACAAAGCCTAAACTATTGAACGGCTTTTGGGAACCAGAGTCTAATGTGGCGACCATTGAAAAGGGAGCCGTCGTTGTCATCAACAATGGCAACGATTTCGTGAAAGCGGCATTTTACTAGTTGCTAAGTGAGCTAAACCTGGCATTTTACCAAGTGTTTATAATGTCGCTTAAGTAAAAATTATTTCTGAGCCTTGATTACCAAGTTAACAGTGTTGGCTAGTAGTGTAGTAGGTAGTGTTTTTACATAACTGGGCATCAAAAGTACAAATATAAAGTCAAAATCAGTACCGATCCTATCGACAAAGAGGGCAAACACTGGATTCTAGTGGCCGACAGAACCAAGTACTTCAACCTTCCGCAGTGGCAAAGGATTACTTTCACCAAAACAACAGTTCTTGTTATTAGTATATCAGATATTCGGTGTCGCGATGAAAGCGTTGTACATAATGGTCAGGATAGCAAAAGGACAGGGATTCTTAAACGTAAAAAGTTATCAGAAAATCTTAAGTTTTAAGAATAATTTTTATAACCGGTTTTTTCAACTAAAAGTTAAATAATTGTATTTTCAGTATAATTATTGACTATAATAATCAATTCATTGCACAAAACTAAAACTATTCTTGCAATATGTATTCAAATTACATTACTGGGCAGTAATATGTGGTATAATATGTGTAGATCTCTAATAGAGATTAAGTGATAATAAATTATTGCTAAATCTCAAGAATCTCAATCTTCAGTTAAAAAGTAACCTAAAAATGCAAAATACTGTACAGTTGTTCATAGGATTAGCCATATTTAACTAAAAAGTGTCCATGATACATCCTATGACTAGTGGATTAAGAAGTTTTGCCATCAAATTTGCCAAATACAGTAAAACATGAACTGGGTGAACTTGGTAAATTTGGCCATTTAGTTCACACAAATCATTAGTTCACACAAATCATTATGAACTAAAAGTATGGTTAATATATAAATGTTGCTTTAAATTAC
>CAJPIZ010001864.1:0-15231 GCA_905368565.1 Medioppia subpectinata | reverse complement strand
GTCATCGGGTATCTCGTGATCGGACAGCACTTCACGACAGCCCTAACGCTGTGCGCCATCGGTTCCGTCACCGACCTCTTGGACGGCTATTACGCCCGTAAATACAATTGTGTCACTAAATTGGGCGCTCTGTTGGATCCGTTGGCCGACAAACTACTGGTCGCCACTCTGACCATCACTCTAGCGGTCGTCCATTTGATACCCCTTTGGTTGGCGCTACTAATTCTGACCAGAGATTCGCTGATAATCAGCGGCGCTCTCTATCTGATGCACCGGCGACTGAGTCCGCCCAAGACGTGGACCCGTTTCATACAGATGTCAACAGAGATGTCAACGATTAAGTTCGTGCCGACACTCATCTCGAAGATTAACACCGGTTTCCAGTTCTCGTTAGTGGCGGTCACTCTGGCGGCGCCCGTCTTCTCCTATACAGACCACTGGGCGCTGACATGCCTTCAGTTGGCCACCGGCGCCACTACTCTCGGCTCTGGCCTTAACTATCTGAAGCGTTTGCGACCGTCGGCCCAATGAGTGGCCGATATTATTGTTATAGTGTTTTAAATACAAATTGTGAATAAATTTATTAAATATTTTATTAGTATTTTATTATTAATTACGATTTGAATTACAATTAAGACTATATTTTATAGGAAATCATTGATTAGTCATTGAATATTGTGTTAAATGTTTCTTAAATGTAAACAATTTATACGATAATTAAAAATTTTATTAAGAATATCAACCTTACCACCATTTATAAAGTACTTGATGATCATTAAATAAATTTTATTAATTTATTTCTATAGTATTATAATTGAAAGTTTAGCCCTTCAGGCAATTAATTTAAAAATACCGGTATTTCTGGTCTTCATTTGTTATTTAAGGTTTATTTTTAAAATGTTTTTAATTTTTATAATTTTTTAACATTTACTTAATATAAAGACGCGAATGATTCAAACAGGATTTAAGGAATTCTTGTCCATAAGTACGGATCCATTTGGTGGCAATCCATTTGTCACCGACCAGTACTGGACACCCGCTATGAAGTGTCAACGGATCGGTGTCTCCCGAGTCGTACAGATTATGCCAGAAAAGTGCCGCAAACTTCTCGGGCAAAATGGTTACATTCAAGAGAGGGAAGACAGTGGCGCCGCCGGCCTCCACATCGGCCAAGTAGTTGATCCACGTGACCATTAGTTGGGATCCGTTACTCTCCCGATAGGCATTGGACGAGTCGTAATGATAGTCGTAATAACCGCCGACACTGTATTTGACAACATTGTATGGTTCGGCATAACTTGTGTTGAGGCCAGTGATGGCGCCGATACGTCGGCTCACAGTTTGAAGCACCCGATCATACCTATCGTATAACCAATTGCCGTTCGCCACCCGTATATTCAGTCCCTTTTTATCTGAATCCGATTGATTCGATTTATTATTTTTTACTACTTTTAGCCGACGAAGCGATGGTTTGGTCATTGATATCATGGTTTGTGTTTCTTTGTCTGACATGAAGTCATGGATTACAAGAATTTGCGGTCTTTTATACTTCTCTTCCACTTTAATACGAGTTAACCGTAAAAATGGGATTTCAGTCGTGTTTAGGAAATAACAGTTTAATTGCGAAACAATTGAATCGTTTAAAAGTTTTTCTCCTCTACACAACTGATCCCCGCTTTCACTCAATCCATAAATTGGATTCAATTTACTCTCGGATTTGAGCTAAAAATATTCATTACTTTAATTGTTATAAATTTATATAAATAATGTCTCAAAACCTGTTGTTTCACAGATTCAATGTCCGGTTTAATAGCCATTGAAATTCTCAAATATCTTTGGGCTTCACTTGAATTTTTCATTTTTTGCTCAGAAGAGGACAGGTATTTGGAAATGTCTGCAATTGTCTCATCGGTGGTCTTGTTATCAATTTTAATGATCGCTTCAGTTAACCATATCTTTCGAGTACTCCATGTTTTCAAACGTTAATTTTCCGATTAAATAACAATCGAAAGCATTTAGTGTTTGGTTTTGTAGACCAATAAATTTGATGACCACTTCATCTCCGGATCCGTTATTATATTTTATAAAACCATTTATTAATGATTTGATATCCAATCCGTATGTATTCACGAGACTTATTAACCCATAGGCAGAGTCTGTAAATTGAATTCACATTAATATACTGTATATTAAGCAAAATACTAATATTTATTCAATATATAATAGTAACTATTAGTAAATCAAATTTAAAATGTTTAAAATAAATAAATTTAATTACTCTTCAATTCTTTATTAGTTATCTTATCGTCAAAACGTGTCAGTATTTTGGATATGTTTTTCAGAGTTGTTCTTCGATGACAATCGACGCCAAAGAGATTGCATTGAATATCAAACAAAGGTTTGCCTTTATTTTCTAATAAATGCTTCACTTCTTGCCATTCAATGGCTATTCTTCTGGTGAGAAGGTAGACATCGATTGGATGTCTTAGAAGTGATTCCTTGTCTTCATTCAAAGTAATTGACTTTAATTCAGAAAAACTATTTAATAATCCTTTTAATCGAGAATTGATGGCCTCTTCTGTAGATAAATATTCACTCAATGTCTCAATCATTGACTTCTCTTCAGTCAAGAAATGAGACAATTTTGCGAAATCAATGTTAAAACTATTTACGGATGAATTAAAACAAATTATATGTAAAATAGAAATTACAATTTGAAAGTATTTCATTATTTACACGGAAATAATATTAGACCATGTTAATTAAACAATTCCATCACTTTTATTTCACAATAATTCACTTATTAATTTGATTAAATTATATACAAAAGTATTTAACAGATAACACTACTATTTTATAATAATTTTTTATATAACAAAAAACAAACAAATTTCGATAAAACATATTTTCTATAATTTATAAGTGTTTAAACATTTAAACTTCAAATTGTTTGTGATTATACGATGACATGTATTATCTGTTTTAACAAACAACTCGTGTCATGTATTTTCATTTCTTTTATTAATTGATATAACAATTAAACATTTACTTAATGTAAAGATACGATTCATTCAAACAGGGCTTAAGAAATTCTTGTCCATATGTGGGGATCCATTTGGTGGCAATCCATTTGTCGCCGACCAGTACTGGACACCCGCTATGAAGTGTCAACGGATCGGTGTCTCCCGAGTCGTACAGATTATGCCAGAAGAGTGCCGCAGACTTCTCGGGAAATACGGTTACATTCAAGAGGGGGAAGACAGTGGCGCCGCCGGCCTCCACATCGGCCAAGTAGTTAATCCACGTCGCGATCACTTGGGGTCCGTTAGTCTCCCGATACGCGTTAGACGAGTCGTAATGATAGTCATAATAACCGCCGACATTGTATTTGATAACATTATACGCTTCGGCATAACTCGTGTTAAGGCCAGTGATGGCACCGATACGTCGGCTTACAGTTTGCAACACCGGGTGATAGTTATCGTACAACCAATTGCCTTTTGCCACCCGTGTATTAGATCCGGGATTATCCGTTTGATTCACATCTCCCGATACTCCTAACCGATTAAGCGATGGTTTGGTCATTAATATCATGGTTTGTGTTTCGGTGTCAGACATGAAGTCATGGATTACGAGAATTTGCGGTCTTTTATACTTCTCTTCCACTTTAATACGAGTTAACCGTAAAAATGGGATTTCAGTCGTGTTTAGCAAATAACACTTTAATTGAGAAACAATTGAATCGTTTAAAAGGTTTTCTCCGCCACACAACTGATCCTCGGCTTCAGATATGATGTAAATTGGATTCAATTTAGTCTCCGATTGCATCTAAAAAAATATTCATTAAATTTAATTGTTATAAAATTTCTATAAATAATGTCTCAAAACCTGTTCAAAACTGATCACAGATTTAATGTCCGGTTTAATAGCCATTGAAATTCTCAAATATCTTTGGGCTTCACTTGAATTTCCCATTTCTTGTTCACAAGAGGATAGGTATTTGAAAGTCTCTGCAATTGTCTCATCGGTGGTCTTGTTATCAATTTTAGTGATCGCTTCGGTTAACCATATCTTCGCCTCCGATGAGGCCTCAAACGCTTCAAACGTTTGTTTTCCCATTAAATAGCAATCGAAAGCATTTAATGTCGAGTTTTGTTGCTTTGATTTAATGACCACTTCATCTCCGGATCCGTTATTATATTTAATAAAACCATTTATTAATGATTTGATGTCCAATCCGTATGTATTCACGAGACTTATTAATCCATCCGCAGAGTCTGTAAATGAGATTAACATTAATATAAATTTAGCAAAATGTAAATTAAATGGATTTAATTACTGATCATATCTTTATTAGTTATCTTATCGTCAAATCGTGTCAATATTTCGGACGTGTTTTTCAAAGTTGTGTTTTGATTACAATCGACGCCAAAGAGATTGCATTGAATATCAAACAAAGGTTTACTTTTATTTCCCAATAAATGCTTCACTTCTTGCCATTCAATGGCTATTCTTCTGGTGAGAAGATAGACATCGATTGGATGTCTTAGAAGGGATTCCTTGTCTTCATTCAAAGTAATTGACTTTAATTCAGAAAAACTATTTAATAATCCTTTTAATCGAGAATTGATGGCCTCTTCTGTGGATAAATATTCACTCAAAGTCTCAATCATTGACTTCTCTTCAGTCAAGAAATGAGACAATTTTGCGAAATCAATGTTAAAACAATTTACGGATGAATTAAAACAAATTATATGGAAAATATAAATTACAATTAGAAAGTATTTCATTATTTACACGGAAATAATATTAGACCATGTTAATTAAACAATTCCACCACTTTTATTTCATATACAAAATAATTCACTTTTAATTTAATAAAATTATATACAAAAGTATTTAACAGATAACACTACTATTTTATATTAATTTTTTATATAACAAAAAACAAACAAATTTCGATAAAACATATTTTATATAATTTATAAGTGTTTAAATTTTTAAACTTCAAATTGTTTGCGATTATACGATGACATGTATTATCTGTTTTAACAAACAACTCGTGTCATGTATTTTCGTAACTCTTATATTAATTGATATAACAATTAAACATTTACTTAATATAAAGATACGATTCATTCAAACAGGGTTTAAGAAACTCTTGTCCATAAGTACGGATCCATTTGGTGGCAATCCATTTGTCGCCGACCAGTACTGGACACCCGCTATGAAGTGTCAACGGATCGGTGTCTCCCGAGTCGTACAGATTATGCCAGAAAAGTGCCGCAAACTTCTCGAGCAAAACGGTTACATTCAAGAGGGGGAAGACAGTGGCGCCGCCGGCCTCCACGTCGGCCAAGTAGTTAATCCAAGTGCCGATCCGTTGGGATCCGTTACTCTCCCGATAGGCGTTGGACGATTCGTAATGATAGTCATAATAACCGCCGACACTGTATTTGATAGCATTGTATGCCTCGGCATAAGTGGTGTTGAGGCCAGTGATGGCACCGATACGTCGGCTTACAGTTTGCAACACCGGGTGATAGTTATCGTACAACCAATTGCCGTTCGCCACCCGTATATTGAATCCCTCTTCATCTGAATCCGATTCATTCTTTTTCACTACTTTTAGCCGACGAAGCGATGGTTTGGTCATTGATATCATGGTTTGTGTTTCGTTGTCTGACATGAAGTCATGGACTACAAGAATTTGCGGTCTTTTATACTTCTCTTCCACTTTAATACGAGTTAACCGTAAAAATGGGATTTCAGTCGTGTTTAGGAAATAACAGTTTAATTGAGAAATAATTGAATCGTTTAAAAGTTTTTCTCCTCTACACAACTGATCCCCGTTTTCACTCAATCCGTAAATTGGATTCAATTTAGTTTCGGATTTGATCTAAAAATATTCATTACTTTAATTGTTATAAATTTTATATAAATAATGTTTCAAAACCTGTTGTTTCACAGATTCAATGTCCGGTTTAATAGCCATTGAAATTCTCAAATATCTTTGGGCTTCACTTGAAATTCCTATTTCTTGTTCACAAGAGGACAAGTATTTGAATGTCTTTGCAATTGTCTCATCGGTGGTCTTGTTATCAATTTTAGTGATGGCTTGAGTTAACCATATCTTTGCATTCGAGTACTCTATGTTTTCAAACGTTAATTTTCCGATTAAATAACAATCGAAAGCATTTAGTGTTTGGTTTTGTAAACCAATGGATTTGATGACCACTTCATTTCTGGATCCGTTGTTATATTTAATCAAACCATTTATTAATGATTTAATATCCAATCCGTATGTATTCACGAGACTTATTAATCCGTAGGCAGAGTCTGTAAATTGGATTCACATTAATGTTAAAGATTAAGTAAAAATTAATATTTAGTTATTAACTAACGTTAGTATTAAATAAAATGTAAATTAAAATATTTATTGTAAAATAAGTGGATTTAATCACTCATTAATTCTTTGTTAGTTATCTTATCGTCAAATCGTGTCATTATTTCGGATGTGTTTTTCAAAGTTGTGTTTTGATGACAATCGACGCCAAAGAGATTGCATTGAATATCAAACAAAGGTTTGCTTTTCTTTCCCAATAAATGCTTCACTTCTTGCCATTCAATGGCTATTCTTCTGGTCAGAAGATAGACATCGATTGGATGTCTTAGAAGGGATTCCTTGTCTTCATTCAAAGTAATTGACTTTAATTCAGAAAAACTATTTAATAATCCTTTTAATCGAGAATTGATGGCCTCTTCTGTGGATAAATATTCACTCAATGTCTCAATCATTGACTTCTCTTCAGTCAAGAAATGAGACAATTTTGCGAAATCAATGTTAAAACAATTTACGGATGAATTAAAACATATTATATGTAAAATATAAATTACAATTAAATAGGATTTCATGGTTAGCACAAAAAATATACTTTTATTCAAATAATAAAATTTTTAAATACAATTAAAACTAATATTTTTATTATTAAAACAAATCACTAAAATACTAAAATATTTGTATTGCAAAAGAGTGGGTTAAATAAAATAAATCATTATTAAAACATGTTAAGTATAAATTCATTGCCATTTATAATGTTATTTAATATAATGTAAATGTATTGATGACTCGATATAATGACAATACAATGATTGACCAAAAATCTAACCATTTCTTGCATTTACAGAATTACAGAATAATGTCATTTAATTAATATAAACATAATTTATCAATTCAATGATGATATTTATATACATATTAATATATTTAACAAATATCCACTTTAATTGTTTTATATTTTGGATTTATAAAAGTTTATAATTAACAATAAGTTTGTCACAACTAACAACAACTTTGTAAGTTTATGATTTATATGAGTACAGCATTAACTACATTACTAGACATACAGTATACGAGTACACTTGTATACTTGTATACGAGTGATGCGAAAACAAAATAATTGTCATGAATAAACCATAAAATTAGTTAATTACAACTTTGCATTTTAAATTATTTTCTGATGTAATAATCAAAAAGTTTACGAGTAATTAATAGCAAAAGTTCCAAGATCAGTTTAGATAACTACAATATCTTGGTAGCCAATAGCAACAGTTTGTTGCGATACATCATTAATTATGCCAATTATAAACATATAGATGGTTTAAGCCGGTGTGCTATAAACAAAGCAAAATAGCCCACGTTAAAATATTAGAAACATAATTAACCCTACCACATTAATGAAGAACAAGCATGGTCAAATAACACAGTACTTGCCGTTCGTGAACTTCAATTTTGGTAAAAGTTGTTTTGCAATGAATTCACACATAATTTATGTATTGAATGACAAGAAAACACAATAACAATACAACTCTCACTCTATGTCCCTATCATTACGTGTTCTTCACATCACTTAACCATTCATTCAATGCTTTTATTATTTATAAACACTTTTTATTAGAAATTCATTTAATTATTAATTCATTGAATTATTTGTTACGAAACGACTAAACAATGCATTCATTCAATGCATTCGTATCGTTATTATTGACCATTTGTTTGGTATGCGTTGATTGTGTCGATCGCAGCAACTTTAAGACATGCGATCAGTCGGGCTATTGTCGGTACGTATGGCCACCACATCCCCGGCCACCCCTCCCGACCCCTCCCCCACCCCTACACACCCTGTAGTTTGTTTGACACACTTTGAGCACCGATTGGTTCGTACCGTACGGCCGGTTCATACCTGTGCCGGCGTTTCCCACGGCTTATAGCCCACCCGTGCGCTCACATACCGGCGCCCATTGTGTCCATACTTTTGCCAATTGTGCTATCATTTAGTCCACTATTTGTGTTGTTTTTGTCAAACTATTGTTTAATTTTTTGTTTTTTGCCGGCATTTCATAGGAGGCAAAGAAATCAGACGCCAAATGAAGACAATCAGTGGCTTGTGGTCAGCGATTCGGTCACTCAGTCATCGGACGGCCATTCGGTAGAGTTTCGGCTCAAGAATAGCCATACGGGCGTCACTTTACAGGCGCTCATCTATTCGCTGGTCAGCGGACACGTGATTCGTCTCAAAGTCAATGAAATCAATGGTCTTCGGCACCGGTTTGAGGCCAAGGACTCACTACTGCCCGACATTCCCCTCTCGGCCCTCAAACTGGCCGATCAGACGGCCGATGGTTTTACCCTTCATTTGGCCGACACTAAGAACAAGGCTGTGATCACTGCGAAGCCGTTCCGAATCGATGTCTATAGCGATGATAAGCTGGTCATCAGTGGTAATCAGAGGGGACTCTTCAAGTTTGAACACTACAGACCAAAGCCCGCAGGTATTGACGCCATTCCCTCATTGATTGCTTCAATCATTTCATATCATCTTTTTGTTCATTAATTTAAATTATTTGACAGAAAATATAAGTTTTAAATCATTTGAAAGCTATTGTGAAAAACATATAAATTGTCTCTAAATGTGTGATTAGATTATTCTTATACAAGTGATGATATGACAACTGATCCGTACTATAATCCAGAAGTGGATGATTCTCTTGATTATCTTGATTCTAATGAGGCTGAGACTNTTAGATTATTCTTATACAAGTGATGATATGACAACTGATCCGTACTATAATCCAGAAGTGGATGATTCTCTTGATTATCTTGATTCTAATGAGGCTGAGACTGACGGTGCGATTCAATTCATATTCACATTCATTCACATAACTATTCATTGATATGGTATTTGTTGGCTCTCTCTCTCTCTCTCTCTCTCTCTCTCCAGTCTTATGAAAGATAAGATAAAATATTTAGTAAAAATATTAAATACTTAGACAACGGCTGACAATACTTGTGATCAATGAATAACAAAGTAAATGCACCAAAAATATTATCTTTTCATTTATTGGCTAAGAATTAAATCTAATTGTAATCATAAATCTATTATTAATTCATTACTATATATCACTAATCATTACATAAAACAATAATTATTTAAATTTAATTATTAATAATTTGTGGCCGCAGAGAGCGGTGCCGAGAATGAGGGACAACAGCCACCAGAACAGCAACAGCCGGTCGAAGAGTGCACCGATAGCTGTTGGGAGGAGTCGTTCAAATCGCACACCGATACCAAACCCTACGGCCCGATGTCTGTCGGCTGTGACTTCACGTTCGTTGACTTCGAGCACGTGTACGGCATTCCCGAACACGCGGACAGGTTTGCCCTCAAGAATACCAAAGGTTCACATCCATTGATAGTTGACTTGATTTAAGACACACCACTTTATCGTATGTTTGCGTTAAAAACCATAGGTTCGTCGGATCCGTACCGTCTGTTCAACGTTGACATTAATGAGTACGAACTCGAGAACCCGATGGCACTGTACGGCGCCTACCCTTTGATGGTCGCCCACTCGACCTCCCGAACGGTGGGTCTCCTGTGGCTGAACCCGTCGGAGACGTGGATCGACATCGAATCGGCCAACACTGGCTTCTCGGGTCTCATCTCGAATCTGGTGTCCGGAGAGTCGAAGAATAAGTTAACGCATTGGTTCAGTGAGACCGGTGTTGTCGATGTCTTTTTCCTATTGGGGCCCAAATCCAGTGATGTTATGGAACAGAACGCCAAACTCACCGGCACTACACAACTGCCCCCTCTTTACTCCATTGGTTACCATCAGTGCCGTTGGAATTACTGGTCACAAGGTTTGCCAACTGATCCACTGTTTATACGCTGATTATCATTATTTATAACTGCTTTGAACGATATTTTTAGCCGAAGTGAGTGAAGTGGACAGCGCGGCCGACGACCACGACATCCCAGTGGACGCCATATGGTTGGACATCGAGTACACTGAGTCCAAGTCCAAGAAGTACTTCACTTGGGATCCGCACACGTTCTCCGACCCCAAGTCATTGGTGTCTAACCTGACGTCAAAGGGTCGCCGATTGATCACTATAATTGATCCGCACATTAAGAAAGACACGGGTTATCACATCTACACCGAAGGCACCAAAAATAGCTATTTTATGAAGAATAACAAAGACGAAGACTTTGATGGTATGTGTCTTTGGAAATGATGGTTATTTACTATAAGATAATAGGGTTATAATGTGGTGACTGTCCATTAGGGTGGTGTTGGCCGGGGAGCTCGATGTGGGTGGACTACCTGAACCCGGAAGCGGCCAAATGGTGGGGCGATAAGTTCAATCCGTCACACTTTCCCGGTTTCGATGGATTGGTCGACATCTGGAACGACATGAACGAGCCGTCGGTCTTCAGCGGTCCGGAGATATCGGCGCCGAGAGATAATAAAGTAAACACTGAACTCACTGTGCGATTCGATGTCGGTATTAACTGTCTGTTCACCCAATGATTGTCTAGCATTTCGGTGGTGTAGAGCACAGGGATGTGCACAATATGTACGGCTTTCTGATGACGAAAGCGACGTACACTGGGCTGAAGGAGCACCGGCCGAATCAGCGGCCATTCATACTCACGCGTTCATTCTTTGTGGGGTCGCAGCGGTACTGCGCCGCCTGGACGGGCGATAACATGAGTAAATGGGAACACTTGCGGATCACAATACCGATGCTGTTGTCGCACTCGATCGCCGGCATTACGTTCATCGGCGCCGACATTCCCGGCTTCTTCTTCAACCCGGAGTCCGAAGAGCTGGTCGTCCGCTGGTATCAGACGTCAGTGTTTCACCCGTTCTTCAGAGGACACGCCCATCTCGACACCAAACGCCGCGAGCCCTGGACTTTCTCCGAGCCCACAAAACTGGCCATTCGTGACGGTATGTCTCCTTCGCTCAGCTCTCGAGCTGATCCGTGCGTTTGTTTTGTTTGACAATAAGTTTTTTGTTTTGTTTTTTTCATTGAAACCCAGTATTCCGTATGCGTTACCAGTATTTGCCGCTTATGTATAAACTCTTCTACGAGAACGAGAGGTCAGGAATGCCTCCAATGAGACCGCTTTGGATGACTTTCCCCGAAGACGTCAAGACGTTCGCCACGGATGACGCCTATATGTTGGGCGACGCACTGCTCGTCCATCCCATCCAAACCGAGGGCCAGACCTCTATTGAGGTCTACTTCCCGACGAGTGGCAGCACGTCTTGGATCGACGTGAAGAACCATCACGTGTACGGCGGCGGACATTCCCATAGCATTCAGGCCGACATCAATACCATACCTGTGTTCCAACGCAGCGGTACTGTTGTGCCCAAGAGGTCGGTGTCCGGCGATTGTGTCACACATTTATTTGTCACTCATTTCTAATCGTTTTGTTTTTGGTGTCAACTCTTAGGGAACGGATGCGACGGAGCGCTCAGTTGACAGTCGAGGACCCGATATCGCTGGACATATTCCTCGACAGCAACGGATCAGCTGAGGGACAGCTATATCTGGACGACGGACAGACATTCAACTATAAGTCCGGACAACATATTTACGGCAAAACACAGTTCCAGAGGAAGACGTTGTCGTATGAGATAATTGATGGCAAATACGACGCGTCGAAGGCATGGCTCGAAAGAGTCACTATTTTTGGGTATCCGTCGAAACCCCAGAAAGTGGTCATCACTTCGGGAGAGAAGACAATTCAATTGGCCTTCAAATATGACTCACAAAAGCGTATACTTGTTGTCCGCAAACCCGGACTCGCATTCACTAACAAATGGCAGATTAAAGTCACCTAAAATTAGATCCAATTCTTTGTCCCATTAATTAAGTTCATTAATAGATTGTTTTGCAATAAATTTTGAATTATATTTTAATTGTATTTTTCTGTGAATTAAATACAATTAATGATTGAAATAAAATAAATTTTAGTTTTAAACAAATTTAAAAACGAGTAATTTTTACAATGATTTATATTAATTAAATTATTTGAAATATAATTAAAAGTTTAAGACATTTAAATATTAATAAAAAAGTAATTAAATTAAACAATTAAAACAAGTGATGAATAATTAAAAAAATAATAAAACAATGAATTTGTTGTCAAAGATAATGAATATTTGTTCATTTGTTGAGACACTCTTTGACGTATTGGATCCGATCGGTGACCTCTTCTTTGGGCGGTTGCGATGGCTTCGGAAAGACCAGGTCTTTGGGGGCAATGGCCGGCAGTCGGGGTCCGGCGCCGTCCAAAGCATACTCCCCGAAGTACGGCCCGACCGGTCCGCCCGTCCACTCCTCAGCCGCCGTCACATCCGCTCCCGATTTCTTCGGATCCTTTGTGTCCTTCAAGTCTTTCGTGTCCTTTGAGTCCTGTTTTTCTGCCATTGATTACAGTCTTTGGATCTGAAAAATAAAAATAATTAATTAATAATTAGTTATAAATTATTTAAATAAATACTTACTTACCTTTTATTTAATTATAATTGTAATTAAAATAATATAATTTTAATTTATTTGTGGCTTCACTTCACACGCGTTCACAAAGCAATGACTCGTGAAGTGATTGCAATCAAACTCTTTAATAAATGAAATAATTTTTTAAATCCAAAGGTTGGTGTAAATACACACATTAATTATTTTTAATATCCAAATGACCAAAAAATCCGTCCAGTCTATAATTGATATACGAATCTGTAAAAGTATAGAGAATTTCTACCTTGAATTAAATTACAACTTATATTTGACTAAATATTTCATTTATTTTATGTAATAAATTTAACTTAATTTTAATCACTTATCAATTACCATAACCTAAATAATGCACACAATCAATAAAACTGCCAACAATTACACACAATACTGTACACATATTCCCAGAATTTACTGGACATCAATAAGTGACCCAATTTGGCCCCTATTTAAGTCACTAACTCTACAACACATACATGCAGTCAACACACAATTACCAAAAATGTTGTCTAAATAAGACATTCACACTATTTGTGTGATTTTAATAAATTGTAACTTTTTATAAATTGTGAAAATTAAATAAAATTAATTAAAAGTTAAGAATAAAACGACTTATTCTTTACATATCTCTTACAGGGAATAAGCTAGATCAAATCTGCATTAAATGATAATACTGTTCTAGCTATGATCAAGCATATTGTTTTAATAATAAACACTCACTTTATATGTCGTAGATGTTAAACTGAGGTAGCACGTATAAAATTAGTGTTTATTATTAAAGGAATATGCTTAATCATAGCTAGAACATGCATACATTACATATTCGGGCGACTACCGTAGGTTAGTATATGGCCATTAGCCCGAAAAAATATCACTAATCTATTTCGATAATCCTAAACTATTATCACATCGGCATTAAAAACAATTCTCTCGCGGACCACTTGTGCATCTCAAAAGTTAGTATAATTACTTAATAGAATTATTATTTCAGTATAATATCAATTTTTATAAATGATAAATATAAATAAGGGTACAACTATGCATAATTTTTACACAAGGGGTGCACTTATAGCCGGATATTATTGTGATAGTCTTTGTGAAATGCAAATTTGTGAAATTCACTTATAATTAAATGCAACTATATGTAGCGTAATGGGTACTTTTGTATTACTTAATTATGAAAACTAAATACAGTAAAATAATACATAAACTATAAAAAAAAATTCATGCATCTTCACCAACCTTTTAAATATTATGAATTTTTTTATGATTCAAAAATGATATATGATTTATGCGGTCATAAATATAGTGACCAATAGTTTTCAAATACAAATAACTCATTACAATAGTCATACCAATTACTGCCACCCCTTCCCCCAAACCATACACTGAGTATTTGGTCACCAAAATTACCAATAATTTAATGCCAATTACATTGTACTGTATATTCACATAATATTCAACACTTATACACATTTTTAACCACAAATGAATTGTGAATAATGTGTCTCATTGTGTGCTATTGTTATGCATTCAGTGTTTAGTTGTATCGCAAATACGGAGCCAATGGTCGACACAAAGACTAAAACAAATCTACTTTTAAATAATTATGTTTTAAAACGTTTTTTAATCAAGAATTCAATTGACATTTACTTTTGATGTAAAAGTTTCACTACTTTTAGGCATATTTTAGTTGAAATTTTATTTATTTGTTAATCAAATCAAACAAATCCTTGAGTTTTTCTCAAACTTTTTACAAGAAAGTTGTTTTTGTCAAAAGCCTTAATTTATTTTTAAGACAAAAATAGATAATTTCTATTCATTTATAAAAACAATATTATTTTATGTTTTAAACAATTTTAAAACTCATTTTAACCATGTTCATTTTAAACTATAATTGAGCAAATAATTTATTTTGATGTTAATTTTATTGGACTAATGCTATTCCTATGGATATTGTAAGTTTTAGGATAATTTTATTTTCTCTATCGTTTCATCGGAATTGTGGTTAACTTATCGTTTGCTTATAAACTTGTTTTTAATTAAATTAAGTATAATTTTTATGATTTGTAGATAAGATCGGGAAAATGTATTTGTGTTTAGGTTTTGTCGACAAAACTATTTAATTATTGTATAATTGAATGCAAAGTTATTTTTCACACAAAAATTGATTAAATAATGAGTTTATTTGAATGTAATTTCCATTTGTGTTTAATTGTGTTGTGAATGACCTTAAACTCAATGCACACAACATTTGAATCAAATATATTAAAAATAATCTTAAATTCAATTCAATTATTGAATTAAATTCATTTAAATATAAATATTCTCTCTCTCTCTCTCTCTCTCTCTCTCTC
>CAJPIZ010001863.1:0-15235 GCA_905368565.1 Medioppia subpectinata | reverse complement strand
AATAAAGTATGCTGCAGATGCGCAGTATATGAGGCTCTTAAATCCATTTTACAGAATTAAATTATCTCATTTAGTTAAAGAATGGCATCAATTACCGCACGGCGGGAATCACTTGACTGCCCTATTATATTTTTAAACATAATATTAACTATATTTTAATGTTAATAATTATAATAATTAATTTATTTTTAAATTGATTTATTTAATTTGTTACAAAGAAAAAATTAATTAAATTTATTGATTGCTGTTAACGAAAAGCTATAATGTATTTTATTTGCCAAAGATTTTAATAAAAATTAATATTTAATACAAATCAATCAAAAATTATTGTTATAAATTGTGTGATATTGACCATGATATTGATAGACCTCCTACTTACAAACTTATTGGGATTGATTCCCACTAAGTTTACAGTATATTAAATTAAAAACACTGTTTGATATAAAATCAATTTATGTTATATAGAAAGATCCCATTATTTTAATACAATGTAAAGTACAACAACTTATTTAAAAGTCTAGTAAAAATGCAATTCATTTTGAGATTTTACCACAAATATTAAATTGTACTAATATTTTAATAATATAATAAATCATTTGTCGAAATGTAAATAGAAACATAATCAAAATATGTTTTTAGTTGAATAATATTTACCATTATACTGTTTGTTGTATGAAAACTCAGGCTCTGGACCACTTTTCAATGACCAATTAACATTATACAGGCTCTGGACCACTTTTCAATGGACACTTACCATTATACAGGCTCTGGGACAAATACTCTCATAGAATTAACATTACCCATAGACATAGTATTATACAGGCCCTGGAACAAATACTATAATAAGATTAACATTATCTATACATACCGTTAACAGGACTCTGGTATAAGTTTGAACTGAAACCATGCATCTTGTTAGTCGAGAGTGAGTTAGAACAATATTTTAACACATGAAATATTAGCCAGCTTCAATAGTTAGGTTAGGTTAGGTTAGAGGCGCTAGACTTTACCTAACCTAGCCTAACTTTAGAAGTTGGCAAACCGTTCCAGTTCAATAATTACGAGTGAGTTATAATAAATGCGCATGACAACAAATTTATATAAATATAAAATANCTTTTGAAAAATTTCCTCTACCGGTTGATAAAATATCAAAAGAAGGATTTTTTTATTTACAAGAAGACGATTGTGTTCAATGTGCATATTGTTGTGGAATTTTGGACGAATGGGAATCGACAGATATACCGAAATTTGAACACTTGAAATATTATCCCATGTGTCCATTTTATATATGTGAATATAACAAAAAAGAACCAAAAATATATTATAATCCAATATCATACGAATATAATAATTATAGTATATTTGAGAAATTATATAGATTTAATTTGCAATATAAATCAAATGATATTATTAATAAATATGAAATTAATGATTATAAAAAATTCATAAAATATCCAGATTTAAATGATTCATACCCATCTAACTCTAGTGATCAAGAAATCAATGAAAGTTTATTATGTAAGATTTGTTTACTTAAACAAGTAGAAATGGTATTTTTACCATGTGGCCATTTGGTTTGTTGTAAAATATGCAGCACACAGATTACTGATTTAAAATGTGTTATTTGTAGACAAAATATTTTGGGAATAAAAAAGATTTTTATTTCTTAAATAATAATTTTATTGTATTATTGTATTGTACATAAGTAAAGTTATTGTATAAAATTTTGTAAATTTATCATATTCTCTGAAGCTTTCTTGTATTCGTATTCTTTACAATAATCAGCAATAAATTGTGCTTTAACTTTAGCACAAATTGGGTAATCGTTATTTCTTAAACGATCATGTATACTACAAATAGTATATTTATTTGGATCATTTTTAAACATTAATTGTAGATCTTTGTTTGAAGGACACGAATCAACTGTATTATAGAACATAGCCAAGTTATCAAGTTGGACGACATAACTTCCAAGTCCAGCCTTATAAAGTAATCCATTTACATTTTCATCTCTACAAATACCAATATATTTTCCACGCCCATTATCTGCCATATGGTAGAGTGTGCGCAATACAGCTTTGGTCTCACTTAGTGCCAGCCCATTTTCAATGTTCTTTTTCAATTTGATTCCATGTACTTCTTCTTCCAGCGCAAAAATTGTTTTCTGTGTTTTTACATCCAATTGATTTTTATTTATCTTGCAATTGAAAGGAATGGAACCGCTGAATCCTCTTGTCCAAAATCCAATTTCTCTTACAACAAATTGATAGTCCAATGCATATCCCTGTGCACAAATAATTAGTCTTATATCGTCAAAATTTAAATGAAGTGAAGCCATTGTAACTATTCAAATGATTATAATCAACTGAGTAAATACATGTTTCACTTAGATTTTATAATGATCGTTACATGGACAAGTTTATTCGTTGGTTGAACTATTTACGTAATTGTTACGTCACAATAATTTTCAGCCTATTAAATAATGATACATTTTATTTTAATCGTCATTTATAATTACATTATTATTACGTACTGTTTAACAATATTATAAATAAAATAATGGATAAACAATTTGATGTTACATTAAAACACCCAGGACGAATGATTATAGCTGGACCGTCTGGTTCAGGAAAATCTACATTTGTTATGAAATTATTCCAACATATGAAACAAATGTTTAATTTAATGTTTGACAGGATAATATATTGTTCAGATCAAACGTTTCCTCAACAAAATCATATCAATAATGTTTTAATTGAAAAAATTGATCAATTGGATAAAGAATTTGTTGAGTCAATAAATCCATTGAATAATAATCTACTGGTGATGGATGACAACATGCATAAATTTGTTAATGACCAATTGATAAGTGACTTATTCACTAAAATTTCCCACCATCGAAATATATTTGTCATAATTTTGTTTCAAAATCTATATCCACGATCAAAATATATAAGAGATATTTCTAGTAACGCTACATATATTGTACTTATGTCAAACCCAAGAGAAAATTTACAAATTAGAACGTTAAGTTCTCAAATAGATGGCGCAAGAGGTTCTTTTATATTAAATTGTTATAAAGAAGCAACAAAAGACAAACCATTCTCTTATTTGTTTTTGGACTTTGATCAGAATACGTCAGATGAAGTCAGAGTAAGAATAAACATATTTCCTAATGAAGACACCATCGCATTTGTTAAAATACACAAAGTTTAATAAGGTGCTGCGCTGTAGTGCAAAATTGAATAAAATTCATAAAGAAAAAAATGTTGAAAAAAGAAATAAATTAATTAAAAGCGCAGAAAATTGTGTTATTGATTCAATATCTGAGATAGCTAAAAACTGTTTACTTGGAAATATACCTTTGTCAGAACAAGATTATAATAACTTAAAGAATTATCAGCAAATTTTACGCCAATTATCTAAACACACACCAACTTCTCGACGTCGGAAATTAATTCTACAAAGAGGTGGTTTACTTAACTCATTAATTCCAGCGGTGTTGTCGCTAATTGCATATTTAATTAAAGATTTCATTGTTCACAAACTTACTAAAAAGACTGAAGCAAATGAACTAGAAAGTGAAAGTGAAATCGAAATAAATGAGTGAATTTAAAAAAATGCGCTTAGTCTCAATGAATCCTGATCAAAACAAGATTTATTCTACAAATATAGGAAAATATGAAACTCCTGTTAATTTAAAACAAATGAGCAATTTAGATAATGAAATTCATGAGATATTAAATAGTGACTTAGATGAATATAAAAAATCAAAACTATATGGTAGTGCACTGCAAAAATTTTTAACCTTTAAAAAATTACATAAACAACGGGATATAACATCAAATATATACGTTAGTTCCGATATACGTCAGCCTAATAGCCAACAACGAAAAATATTAACTGCTAAACGAAGAAACAAACGTAAAATTCAATCACCTCGTTACGACACAAAAAAACAAAAAACCCAACACGAATATGATTTAATGACTACTGATGTTGAAATGACACCAGAACCACGATCACTAGGGTGGTGGAAAAATCGAGTAAGAGAAGATCCAAGAGATGATAATTTAATAAGCAAAAAACGTAAACATGATCATATTGGTCAGTTACCATCACCACAATCAAAACAAAAAATTAAACATAAAACTCCAAAAATATCACGTAATTTACGTAAACTGAAAAATATTAATTACAACGTAGATAATTTATATGAAAAATATTTTGAAAATATAAATAACAATGACAACAACTGGGAAGAATTCTAAATTATATAAACAATATTATGACATCAGTAATCCATTAAGTTTTGGTGGCATTAGAAAAACACAACGATTAAGTGATAAAAATAAATTAAATTTATCACGTGATCAAGTAATAAAATGGTTGTTAAACCAACAAAATTATGGCATACATCGTTCATACAAACACAAAATTAAACGGAATCCAATTGTTTCTAAATTTATTGATCATATATGGAACGCAGATTTAATGGAAATTTCACATCCCAGCAGAAATGATAATTACAGATACATTTTAATGGTTATTGACAATCTGTCAAAATTTGGTTTTGCTATACCTTTATTGAATAAAAGTGCTGATACAGTCAAAAAAGCGTTCATCAAAATATTTAGTGAACATAAACGAAAACCAATGATATTGGCAACTGATGCTGGAAAAGAATTCACAAATAGATCATTGACAAAATATTTGAAATGGCGAAAAGTAAAACTATTTATATTGCGAGATACGTCAAAAGCGGTATTAGCTGAAAGATGGATTAGAACAATTAAAGAAAAAATTAACAAATATTTAGCATTCTATGAAACCAAACGATTCATTGATGTTTTACCAAATATTATCAATGGCTACAACAATGTCATTCATAGTAGAACTAAATTTAAACCAATTGATGTTAATCAACAAAATCAAAAGATTGTATATAATAATTTGTTTAAAATGAAGGTTCCAGTTAAAAAATCATTACTTAAAATTGGGGATCGAGTTAGACTTCAAATGGCAAGAGGACCGTTTGACAAAGGATATTTACCCAATTACACTAAAGAAATATTTGTTGTTTATAAAATTTATTTTACTTCACCCTATTATAAATATCGTGTTAGAGATAAAACCGGTTCAATTGTTAGAGGATCATATTATGAATCAGAGCTATTAAAAATTAATTAAATTATGTAATCATGGATTCTAACAATAATAAAGTTATTTATTTATCAAGCGATAATAAAAATTGTGAATTAAATATTAATTTTGATAAAACTTTATATTTATCGGAACCAACTGAATGTGCCTTATCTGAACTAGTAATTCCATCGAATTTTTATTACGCAGAATACCATGATTTAGAAATGAAATGCATATTTCAATGGATGGATATTAACAAGAAAAACCCGCATGATATTTTTCTGCCAGATCAAAAATCTGATTACAAATTAAATAAAGAAATCCTTATCAAAAAAATAAATTTCGATTTATTCGATCCAACTAAGCTAGACGAAAACATTCAAAAAGGAATCACAGAAATAAATAGCTGGGTAGAAAACTTAATTAACAATCGGTTTCCGAAACCATACAATCAACAACGAATTGACTCTTTAGGTCAAGAACAAATACCAATTAATGATTATTTAAAAAAGATCAAAATTGAAAAAAATTCTGAAAATAAATACATTGTTACCAACGGAACATTTCAAATCAACCATATGCAAACGATTGCCTGGTCCGAGCTAAAAGAAAATGAAGACATAGAAGAGACAAAGACTGAATATATTAATAAATGGAGAAAATGTGGATATTTTATGGTTTTATTTAATGATAAATTAAAAAGCTTATTAGGGTTTAACAATTACCCGTATAAATATAAAACAAATAATATAAATTTAGAATTAGGATTTATTGAAACAGGAATAGAAGCTAAAATGCCACATAAAATTCTTAAGCTGGCAGATATTAATTATTTACTAGTATATTGTGATATTATTCAAGAATCTAATGTAAATGATACAAAAGGGAATATATTAAGATTTGTACCAATAATTCGAACCGGTACAAATGATATAGTCTACTACAATTTTGATAAAGAAATTTATTTTCCAGTTAAATTTAAAGAAATCAACTCTATTAATTTACTCATAAAAGATGACTCAGATAATGAATTATTCTATCAAAAAGGAAAAAAATTTGCAACTCTTATATTAAGAACTGCAAAGCAAACATTGTTTTAGTTTGTAATTATTAGTGATAGAGTATACATGACGTAAATATGGACAATCTTAATAAATATATTTTATATTATTGTAATCAAGCAAAAAATAATTGTAATCAAAAAGGATTTGGATTAAATAAAAATAACTATTTAAAGCTGGCTAATTATTCACCTAAGACATTAAATAAAAAAATTAATAAAAAATCATATAAAAAGAAAAGGCGTCGAAATAAAAAAGTCATTAAACGGATACCAGTTAAAAAACAAAGACGTTTGCGAAAAACAAAGAAAATCAAAGATATATTTAAATAAATTGTCATGGCAGCCGAACATTTCAAATCTGAATTAGATATTTTTGAAGGAGTTGAGTCACAATTTGCAATTGAAGATAGCCAATTAATTGAATATCGTCCTGTCTCATCAATTTCAAATGCAACTACTGTTGAATTCAACATTCAATCATCTCCTGATGAATACATAGATACATCAAATATTTTTTTATCTCTAACTGCAAAACTGTATAATAAGAAAAATGGAAACGATTTTCAAGATACTGGTGGTACTGCAGAGAATTATTCACCTGGTAATTATTTTTTGAATACGGCATTCCAACAATTGGATGTTTATTTAAGCTCAACATTAATAAGTCAATCATCCAATAACTATCACTATATGTCATTTATCGAAGCCCTGACTGAGCCAACTAATAAATATCTCACTGTTAATTCAAGTACATCAGCTGCTCCAAGTGGTTTTGTTACAAAATTTTGGGAAACAGTTGATAATTATGATAAACCGTATTCATTATTAACTAAATTGTGTGCTAAAAGTCAAAATTTTAAACTATATGGAAGATTGCATGGAGCATTATTTACATTTAAAAAATATTTAATTAATGGTGTCCCAATTAGATTAATATTTACTAAAAGTTCTGACGTGTTTGCAACAATTGGAAAAGAAGGATGGTTGACCAATGATACATTTCCTGGATTTAAAATAGTTGATATGAGTTTATTTGTTAGGAAGATTAAATTATCACCTAGTTTATTAAACGCACATGCAAAAGCATTACAAATATCTAAAGCAATATATCCAATTAAGCGTCCAATTTTAAAAGCTTTAAATGTCCCATCTGGAATTTTGTCAATTACAATGGATAATGTATTTACTGGACAGTTGCCAAATAAATTAGTTATGGGTCTGGTCAGGGAAAAAGCATACAAAGGAGATAATAAAATGAACCCGTTTAAATTTGGTCATCATAGTTTATCATTTATTCAAATTAATCTCAATGGAGAAGGTATTCCAAAACGACCGTATACTCCTGAATATCCATACAAGTATAGTCGCGAATATTTTGATTTGTTATTAAATATTGGAGCTGTGAATACTACCTTTGTTAATCAAATCGATTTGAAAAATTATTCAACCGGTTATTGCCTCTATGCATTTAATATTACAAGTGACTTGTCCAGTAAAAGTTACCTTGATTTACGCAAAGATGGATTTTTAAATATTGAGCTTAAATTTTCAACGTCTAATTCTGAGGCAATGAAATTAATTGTTTATGCCTCTTTTGACAATACAATTGAAATTGATGAAAATAGAAATATTAGTATAGATTATTAAAATTTAATTGTATCATATTAAATAGGCGTGGTTAAAATAGAATTAACCAATAAAAATTTAACTCAAATATGTAATATTTACTATAAAAGGATTATCACATAAATTCCAATCCATTTCCTTATTGTATGATCAATAAAAACACATTGTTTTAACTAGTAATGGCTTTAAAATATTACAATTCTGAATTGGATATATTTAACGGGCTTGATACACAATTCGCAATTGAAAAAGCTCAATTATTTGAATATCATTCAATTACACCAGTGGTCGATGAAAATACTATTGAATTTAACATTCAAACTTCACCCGATGAATATATTGACACATCCAATATTTATTTAGATCTAAAAGCGAAAATTTACAATTCCAAAGATGGATCTGATTTCAAAAATTCTCTTGGCACAGCTATGAATTATGCACCAACTAATTATTTTCTGAATACAGCATTTGAACAATTAGATATTTATTTGGGTTCTACATTAATAAGCCAGTCATCAAACAATTATCATTATATGTCTTATATTGAAGCTTTGATTGAACCAACAAATAAATATCTTACTAGAACATCAAAAACATATCCGTCAACAACTGGTTTTTCATCAACTTTTGAACGAAAAAATATTGATGTTGATAAACCCAATTGGATTCTTGCAACGTATTGTGAAAAAAGTGATCCGTATGGTTTATATGGAAAATTGCATGGATCATTATTTAATTTGAATAAATATTTGATAAGTGGAGTTCCAATCAGATTTGTTTTCACTAGAACATCTGATTTAGTTGGTACAATTGGACGTGAAGGATGGTTGACAAACGATACATTCCCTGGATTTAAAATTTTGAGTATGAGTTTATTTGTTAGAAAAATCAAAGTATCACCCAGTTTATTAAATGCTCACGCAAGAGCTCTTCAATTTTCAAAAGCCAAATATTATATTAAACGACCAGTGCTGAAAACATTAAATATTCCTTCTGGCATACAATCAATCGTATTGGATAATGTATTTACTGGCCAATTACCAATAAAAATAGTAATGGGACTGGTAACAGACAAAGCATATAAAGGCGATAATAAATTGGATCCGTTTAAGTTTGCTTATCACAATGTTTCATTTGTTCAAATTAATATTAACGGAGAAAATTTACCTAAAAAACCTTACACCCCTGATTATGCTAACGGTGATTATTCACGAGAATATTTCGATTTCCTGTTAAACACTGGTGCAGTTGATACACCATTTGTTAACCAAACAGATTACAAAAATTTTAGTTTAGCAAATTGTTTCTATGCTTTTAATTTATCTAGTGAATTCAACAAAATAACTTATGTTGATGTGAATAAATATGGTTTTATAAATATAGAGATTAAATTTTCAGCCAATACTACAGATGAATTGAAACTTATTGTTTATGCATTATTTGATAACTGTATGGAAATCGATGAAAATAGAAATATCACAATTGATTATTAAAAATGGATACAAAAGCAATTAAACGAATATTATTAAAAGATAGCCAGACAAAAAATATCTTTTGTGGAGTAATTCCAATTGATTATTTACCAAAACAACGACTAACTAAGCCATGCTGTTTTATTGTTAATTTTGATGAATCAACCAAACCTGGTTCTCATTGGATAGCAGTTTATGCTCCTATCAAAGGAGCGATCGAATACTTTGATCCGCTTGGCCGAATGCCAATTCATTTAGAGTTTTATAGATTTTTCAAAATTAACAAACGACCCTTCAAATATAATTCCATCAAATACCAGGATCCAACATCAAAATACTGTGGTTTATTTAGCATATTATACTTACTGATGCGTTCACGAAACATATCTATCTATAGAATTAAGAATATGTTCAATAAAAATAAACAAATGAATGATAAAATAATTATAAATTTATTTAACAAATTAAGAATAAAATACAATTTATTTTAATATTTTAAAATTATTGTTATATAGTAATAAATGTATTAATAAATATTGAATAAAATATTATTTAATGTCAGTTGAACCAAAACCATTGTTTCCTCGACTTGTTTCTTCCAAATCATTGACAATTACTGGAACGACATGAATGAACGGCTCAATAATTAGTTGGGCAATTTTATCACCAATCGTGTATTCGTAATTCATAATTCCATTATTAATTAATAAAACATATATTATTCCAGTATAATCGCTGTCAATGACGCCGGCTCCAATATCCAATCCTCGTAGTGAAAGTCCACTTCTTGCAGCGATCCTACCATACGTCCCATTTGGCAATGAGAGTGAAACTCCGGTTGAAATTAATTTACGTGAATAATCACCGTTAGCATAATCAGGGGTGTAAGGTTTTTTAGTCCTACCATACGTCCCATTTGGCAATGAGAGTGAAACTCCGGTTGAAATTAATTTACGTGAATTAGGCTTAATGATTCCTTCGTCTGCAGAATATAAATCCAAACCAGCACTATTTGGTGAACCACGTGTGGGTAAAAGTCCACCAAAATCCAATTTTGCTTTCAACTCCATATCTAAAAATACAATTTTCTTATTTAATACTATAATGTCCAAAAGGCAGTGTGTTAATGCCATCATCTAAAATGTATCGCTTATCATCAAATGGGTGAAATATTAATTTAGTCAGCTCAACAGTCTGTAAATTATGCTGTTTTGATTGGATGCGTTTCATTGAATGTGAGAGTATATCTTGATTTTGTATGACGTCACGATATACTTGATGATTAATAATTTTATTTAAAACAATTTTTTGAAGTCCTTTTGCAGTTTTCTTTTCTAGTTTTTCATTATCATATAATATTGAATAAAGTTTTGATTTAATTCCAATAAATTCATCAATATTTTTCTCGCCATATTCAGATTTTAAATATCCAATTAGTTTCTTGTGTTTCTCACTAAACAATGGGTGATTCTTGTCAAAATTTGAGAAATCCATGATCGGGGTAAAATGTTTACGTAAATCCTCCATAAAATCATTTGTCTTTAACTCATAAATAAAACTGTCAGTATCCGTATATACAAGTTGTATGTTTTCTTTGTAATAGTCTTTAAACAATTTATAGTGGAGTGAATACATGTAATATTTTGACAGTTCGAGGACTGTGAATCCAATTCCAATAGGTTTATCCAAAACAACATATCCTTTCGTAAGTTTAATGAGTGAAGAATTTGTATTCAATATGTGAAAATTTTCAAAGTTTGGCATTCGGACCCATTTTGCACATTGCTTTTCATTTAATGCGATTTTCAAGTTCATGTGTTTTCTTTTATCTTCAATACTTTTCCCAAACACACTGTTATTCATCAGTTTATACAAATCTTTCTCAAAATCAGATATAGCTTTGCTTCTTAACATTGTATTTAAATCAATATATGGTTTTAAAAATGCCAACTGTTTGAATCGTATACCGCGATGAATATTTGTTAATTCAACTCCAAGCTCAAGATATAATCTTAACACTTTAAAGTGTACAGTATATTTAATTTTGTCTTCCAGTGTAAGCAATAATTTTTCAGTTGGCGTTCGCTTATAATTGAATTGTTGTAAATAAATTAGGGTTTCTGTTTGATATTTGCTCAATTGATCGTTTGATATTTTTTGTTTCACTGGAGCCAGCGGATAATCTTGGTGTTGATCGTGTAATTCATAGGGATATTTTAAATCGCATTCAAGTATATAGCCATAATCGGTATTTGTTTCAATCTGTTTCCAATTGATTTTCTTAAGCTCTTCAACATTAATCCATTTAAATTCAGATACGGGTAGTTTTTCATTTAATGCTTTGCCGTATAAATTATTGACATCTAAATGGCACATAAAAGTTTTATCTTTTGATGAATCATATTGAGAAGATAATTCATTATTTGCTTTAACGAATCGTTTTGTGACTCCACAAATACCACCTCGTATTGCTTTTTCAATAAACATGTATATATTTACATCAAGAATGTATTCCAATTCAATTTTTGTGTATTTGAGTGCAGCACTCCATGCAAGCCCGGGAATGCTATAAAAGTGACATGGATCTAATTTGTATGTTTTAATAATTGTACTGCGAAATTCTTGAAATACATCAGCCAATAATGATGTGTCCAATAAACAATAAAAGTTGTGGTAATCACCGAGTGTTGACATATTAAATTCAGTCCAAACATTTTGTGCAAATTGGTATTCATCATCATTAATTGATTTTAGATTCAATGATGAATAAAACTGCTCAATCGGTGGAAGTTTTGTTTCACTGAATTTTTCAAAGCTATCCATATATTCGTATGGATAAAAGCTTTTTTGAAATAATAAATTATTTTTTGTGTCATCATTATTAGTATAATTATTAAACACTTCTTTAGTTACATTAAATTTCCCATTTGATTTTCGTAAATTTCGAACCAAATTATCCAGTGAATCACTTAAAAATTGACACGAGTCAATGATTTTAACATTGTCTAGAGTTATTGATAAATATTTTTCCAAGGAATTAGGTACGATGTTGCATTCTTTAAATAAATTTAAATTTATATTTTCAATGATGAAATGCGAGTCATAATTTTTTAAATTATGAAATATTAATGGTATTTTGCTCGGCACTTGATATAATAAATTGCATGACTTGTGCAGTGGTCCTCGATATTTTCCAGTCAAATGATCGTGATCACGGACTTTATGATCTGATTCAGTGAATTCTTTGCGACACAAATAACAGTTGGTTGCCAAATTATAAGCGTTGGTTTCTTCATCAGTGAGTTCATTCATGCTTAAACAAGTGTTGATTTTAACGTATAATTGTTGTGATATTTCTTTAAGTTCTTTGAGAAAAACTGCAATACAATCTTCTCCGCGATAAACATTTTTATGATAAATTTTATCATTATTTTTGATAACAATTATTGAATATCCACAAGCTTTATGATTTTGAATGACTTTTGTTCTGGTTGACAATTGAGTTTCTTGTTTGATTAATACAGATTCAAAATCTGCAAACATGATGTATGGATATTTATACATATATTGATATTCTTCAAATTTCAAATATTTTGATTTGAACGGCATCACCACTGTACAAGGTTTGAAGTGTTTGCAGTTATCAATATGTTTTTCAAGTTCCAGGTTTGATCTGAATCCAGATAAACAATTATAACAGTAGTGGTGATAATTCGATTGATATGTTCCAAGTAATCGATTAAAATTTTTAATTAAATAATAATGATTTTCATATATCAACAATTTAATTGTGTGTTTTGCTTTTCGCTTTGAGATTAAAACTGGAATAATAGCCGGATCGAGTTGTAATTGTGTGTCATCAAATCCGTATAAATTAATTCGTATTCCCAAATGTTGGTTTTGACGTTCAAATTGCTCGATTGATTTAACTTTTACGGGATATTTGATGTTATTAATATTAACATATTTCTCGAACTTTTTTAAAGTGGAAATTCTTTGTAGATGACGGTCTTGCTTTTTAAATTTGTTATGAGATGCCAAGTATGCCATAATACAATATAAAAAGCATTTATCATCGTTTGATTTCATTGATATTAAACATTTTTTGTTAAGAAGAGGTTGTGGTAATGATTTTGTTTCGCATCCGCCACTTCTCGGTATATATTTTGCAATTTTCATATCCAAACGATCAATTTCTTCAATAATATATCCAGATCCAACAGATTCAAAATTGTGCAGTTGAGTATCGAGCGAATCAATGATTTTTGATAACAATTCATTTTGATCGGTGTATCTATCAACAACCAGATTTTTACTGTAGAAATAGCCGGTTACATAAGTAACAACTTCTCCAACTTGTTTGTAAAATGAGCATTGAATGCATATTTGAAGTTTAAATGTTGACAATTTGCCAATTACTAAATCAATTAATTGTTTTACATCTGGTTTATAATTGATCAAGAATTCTTGACAATCAGTATATTTGTCTTCAGGGTATAATTCGTATTGTTGAAGAAACGACTTGAAACTTTGTTTCGATAGTTTAAATTTTGAATCAGCAGGTAATCGTGGCAGTCGTTTTTTTAAACCAGAACCAATCTGATTAACTTCCTTCACAATGTGCTTAATCAATCCTGCTTTTGTATGACAATATTTATTGCAACGATTGCATTCAGTTGGGCATTGGATTGATTTGCAGCTTTTTAGATGAGTAGCTAAGGTTGGCAATGAATTGCATTGTTTCAAACAATATTCACAGTTATAAAGTGAATTAGTATCACAATTGTCGATGATTTTGTTTTCATGAATGATGCGGGTGTGTTTTAAATAACTGCGATGGTTTGTGAATACTTTGTCGCAGTAGTCGCATTCGAATTCTCCTTTGAAAATATTGTTCTCCATATCTATAAATACAAGAAAATAAACGTTAATACTTTATTTGCAATTTGGCCTTAAAATGGATGAGTATAGAAATATGTTTGGCTATTTATATAAAACAATATTAATAACAATAAGTATTATAATTTTATGTGACGTAAATAAGCAATCATCAAATAATAGTAATCCAATTGATTATGAAATAAAAGATCCACTCGAGAATTGTTATTTAACTGTTCATAATTTTGTTAAGTTCAATGCAGTTTTGGATATTAATTCAACTAATAAATCAACAATTCAATTAAATAAAAATTTGTCAACTCAAAATTTTAATTCATATATTTATTCATATTCAAAACCATATTTGCTTGAATTAGTTCAGAATTCAAAAAATGATTGTCTGTGTTGTCAATAATTAATTTTAAATATTCAATTACAATTAATAAATTCAATTTTAAATTATAAATAATTTTATTAATTCAATTAAAATATAGTATACAATAATTTGAAACAATATAAAATGTTTTCATATATTGTTTAAATAAAATGTTAACAATTAATCATTAAATATGTTATTTAATTGAAAATAATTATATTGCTGGCCAGCAAAATTAGAGTTAAATAATTTATATATATTGTGATAATTGACAAATAAATTTGTTTAAAGTCGGTCGACTAAACAATTATATTGCATTTAAATTTTGTTGTGAGTCTTTGGTAGTTTTGTCATAGCATACTTCATTGCTTTCATGTAGAATTGTATCATATTTGGTTCAATACGGAATCGGTAATCAGAGATTGCGAGTTTGTCGTTTATATTTTTAAATTTGAATAATACAATTTTTGAATTGTTTTCAATGCCAACACCATCATAAGCTATAAATAAAATAATTATATATTTAATATCTATTTGTTAATTATGAATGTTAATAAATTATATATTCATAAATTAATTATTTCAATTATTTTATGTTGTATTTTGCAATGTTTGTTATCAACCGTTCTCCACCACCGTAGGCTAAAGCCGTAACGGATTCATGTTAACAGCC
>CAJPIZ010001862.1:0-15237 GCA_905368565.1 Medioppia subpectinata | reverse complement strand
AACGCAGCCGATAAGAAACACCGACCCAATGACCGATAGGAATACAGCGTAAATGAGTATACGGTTGCCAAAAAACTCGCGTACGTCATATAACCACATTATTTTGACAGAATAGTGGTTAAAAATTATAACAGTCATAAACGTTTTTGGCACGTATTTTATGCGGCGAATTCATATCATATTGATTAGCATGTATTTCGGATACCACGCTCTAATTACGTTGATAATGTTTGCGCGTAGGGCTACTATATGGGGTTTGCTTATGGTAATATTGTGGAATGTGTGCTATCTATTATCAGCAATCACTGGATTGGGAATAGTAGTATTTGGATACATTGTATGGTACGGCTCGGCAGCATATTTCAAGTACAAATTCAACGAAATTACACGCAATATAAGGACAACAGTTACACGTAATGATGTCAATCATATGCTGGCCATCACTCGCCAGCACTGCTATTGGGAACGTCAGGTGCGGGAAATCAATCTTTTTTTTAGGAATGTGATATTTATAATTTATTACGTGGCCACTTGTGGTATGCTATTGTCTCTGTATGGTACTTATCACCGAGATATATCGGTATTTATTAGAATCTTTTTTGGTATATTTATATGTTTTACTTCATTGTTAGTATTTATGATGATTATAATGTGTTCGTGGATCTCAACGGCCGCTCACAAACCGTATAAATATTTGTATGGCTTTAGATTTAAAGCCCGTTTCCGGTCAGTTAGGGATCGGCTAAAAGTGTTGGCATTCATAGAGAGGCTATCAATGGGACCGACAATCGGCTACTATTGTTATAATTTATTCCCAATGAATAGCTATGAGTTGTATCAATACATATACTTTTGTGGAGCAAATTATATATTGTTTGTAAATCTTTTCAATTAATAAATTTTTGTATATGTTTGATATTTATCATGTTTTGAAAATAATATAATATTATCTTCATAGTCATCAATTGTACTAAAGACCAATTGTAATTAATATATTATAATAAAATAATATGATAATTAACATTATTTCAAATAAATATTACTAGTACAAACCGCAAAAAATTATGTTTTAAATCCCACAGACATTAGGCCGGAATTTGCAATAAAAAGTTTAATGGAAATTATGAAATACCATTAAAAGGGTGTTCAAAACCATATAATATAATGTACCATAACTAGTGCAGCCATTTTAATTTTAACGTTTATAAAACGTTTATTAAATATTGTTTATCATTTGCTTTTCACATCTTATTATAAAAGCGTTTTATATAAATATGTGTGCTTTATATTAAATAAATTAAAGCAAACAATCATTGTCATTTTAATTTATTTTGAAAGTCAAATCATTGGTATTCTATGGGAACTCTATTTAAATCCATGTCTATTATATTAAAATACACACCGAGTATACAAAACATCACAAAAATTAGAGTTTTAAAAAACCCATTATTAGCATAATAAAAGTAAAGGGATATAAATTATATCATATAATGATCGAGAATTGTGTGATACATACATTATTAACCAAGTTATTTATCAATTTAACCAACTTGGTAGAATCAAAATGTTTGTCGTATAAGGTTGTTTGTGTACCAATTTTAATAATTCTATTTACATTTAATACAACTAATGTATATTTAGTTTATTAAATATTGTTTATTATTTGTTTTTCACATTTTTAAATAGAAACGTTTAATATAAATTATGTTTTCTTTATATTAAATAAATTAAAGTAAACAACTTTTTTAATTATAGGTTTATTTTATTTCAAAAATCAAATCATTGGTATTTTATGGGAACCCCATTTAAACCAATGTATATTATATTAAAATGCATACTAGTATACAAAAGCATCACATAAATTACAAAAGTTTATTATTATGTTATTATTGGGTTTTTCTATATTGTTCTAGCTAATGTTGTGTATTTATATATGTTGTATCAATTCAGTGCATGCATATTAATTTAGAATATTTTATTTTTAAAATTATTAACATAATTATTAAGTATGATGCCATGACTATTAATTAAACAAAAAACTTTGCATTTAAAAGATTACATTTACTTTATATTGTGTTTAATAATCTAGATGTACTATTATGAAATGTAATTAGGACTTATTTATTAACCTTGATATTAGAATCTTATTTCTGAAAAATATAACAACATGTACAAAAATGTTTCAACAAAACACCCAAATATAGACCATAAATGATCGGCAATGATATTGATTTTAGATTAGCAAATATATATAAAGGGCCGGTCAATATATCTCGCACAAGTGGTTTGGTCAATTACTCCTAGACCATAAGAGATAATCAAATTCTGTAAAAAGTATCTAAGAGCCCCATATACGCTAGTTCTTCTGAATATCTAACTTTTAGATTTTAGTCACGTGGTATGCAAAATATGGGACAATTCCAAAACTACATGTTATTGATTAAACGATAAGAAATATTGATATAGTCTTCATGGCAAATTTATAGAGCAAATACTCCTGTATAATATAAAAAAAGAATTACTAAAATCTGATTAGTAATATAGATTTTATGGCTCAATAAAGTCAGGCTTTTCGTAATGCTAATCCTATGGGCAAATTTCAGGTAAGAAATATTGGTATGGACCCAATACAAAATATTTCGAGCAAATAATTGTGTATAATATAAACAAAGAATGATCAAAATCTGACATGTATTTTAGGATTTATCAACAAATCCAATTACATTTAGTGATTGTCATTTACACGTCTGAGTGCACATATCTCAGACCTCATTCCCAATAGTTGCCAACACTAGAACGACTGACAACGAACTCAGGGGTCCGAGTTGTCGAGCCTTGTCCTCATTGACTCATCGGTCCCTTCACTAACACTAAGATCTATGCCGACGGCTGCCCAACAGCTATCGCATAGGTAGAACACCTGAGTTCCCTATCGGTACTCATATAACCGATAGTTCAGTGATACTCAACCAGTGGTCACCATAACAATTGGCGCGATCGCAGGTTCAATGCCTACGGTTGTCCGCCACCGTCTCTCATAAACACATACTCTATGCAGGCAAACATATGCCGCGCATAACAATATGAATGTAAAATATATAATAATGTAATGCACTATATAGCATAAAGTTACATTATCATTATATATTTTCATTTTAAATAAATCAAAATGTGAAAATTTTTAAAAATACATTTATTTATTTTTAAAAAATTAGTTGTTATTATTGATCCATAATTTAGCATATGTCTATAAATAATCTGAAACATCTAAGTAAAATGTATAAATGCAATGTTAAAGTGAATATAGTGTATTTGTTACAATAAATCATTTAAATGATGCATTGTCTATTGAGTATTTCGACATGACAATAAAATTTATCATTAATGAACCAAACCTACTAAAGAGGCGGTCAAGTGATTCGGCTCCTCGTAGTTTTCTCATATCTTTTGATCTGTTAGAGATAATTAGATTCTGTAAAGTGCATCTAATAGAGAATTATCGGGGAAATTTTTTTGTATATTTCATAATTAAATTTTGGTCACGTAATATACTCAAAACTAGACGATTCTATATGATCATGTTACAGGTCAAAATATATTAGATATGGAGATGGTCCCAATACAAAATGTGTAAAGCGATAATAGGTGAGTAGAATAAAAAAAGAATTATTAAAATTGGATTGAAGACTTTCACATAGCAGCTTAGCAAACCTGGCCAATTTTGCATGTTAACCAATGGAGATGATAAATAATATTGTATTTTAATATAATTGATTATATTTTTGAAAACTNATGGGACAATATTGAATGGTCATATTACAGGTCAAAATATATTAGATATGGAGATGGTCCCAATACAAAATGTGTAAAGCAATAATAGGTGAGTAGAATAAAAAAAGAATTATTAAAATTGGATTGAAGGCTTTCACATAGCAGCTTAGCAAACTTGGCCAATTTTGCATGTTAACCAATGGAGATGATAAATAATATTGTATTTTAATATAATTGATTATATTTTTGAAAACTACATTAAATGCTGATAATGTTAGTAAAAGAAATTTTTAAAAAATTTCATTCCAAAGACAAAATATCTTAAATTGAAATATTGAAAATATTGAGTTTTCTTTGGGTTTTATTGCTAAAACTTAATATTTCAATTTAAGATATTTTGTCTTTGGAATGAAATTTTATAAAAATTTCTTTTACTAACATTATCAGCATTTAATGTAGTTTTCAAAAATATAATCAATTATATTAAAATACAATATTATTTATCATCTCCATTGGTTAACATGCAAAATTGGCAAGGTTTGCTAAGCTGCTATGTGAAAGCCTTCAATCCAATTTTAATAATTCTTTTTTTATTCTACTCACCTATTATCGCTTTACACATTTTTTATTGGGACCATCTCCATATCTAATATATTTTGACCTGTAACATGACCATATAGAATCGTCTAGTTTTGAGTATATCACGTGACCAAAATTTAATTATGAAATATACAAAAGATTTCCCCGATAATTTTCTATTAGATGCACTTTACAGAATCTAATTATCTCTAACAGATCAAAAGATATGAGAAAACTACGAGGAGCCGAATCACTTGACCGCCTCTTTATATTGCTAAACATTGTATTGTTAAATACTAGCGTTTTTGTGCTTAAATTAGACTTAATTATTAACTTTGACATAAGATTTTTTCATTAAAAATAAATATTATAAATGATGTATGTTTTACATCAAAATATTTAAAAATAGGCCAATAATTATCTACAATATTGATTTGTGGTTTACGTAAATGTATTGCATTCTTATTAAACTATATAAACGTATATAAATTTTGTTGATTTATTTAAACCAAAATATATTGCAATAAATATTATTTTATTAACAATATTCCATAAATAACAACCATGATTAACACAATCAAAAATATCAAACATAAACATATAGCAAATTCATCGCGATTTATGGCTCGGGTTATAGACGCCAACCAAGATGTCAGGCCCTGTATTGAGCGCATCGAGCGATTCATGAGCCGTACATTAATCGCAAGTTTTATGACATTTGATCAATACGTTAGCGGCGATCGCAATAAGTGGCGCCTAATGGCAGTTGTGGGCACTCGACTGGCAATGTTGTTAACCGTAATACGCGTTCTCTTTATCTTGGTCATAAAAAGCGACCATGTTAGAATAATGTGGTTATTTGACATACGCGAGTTTCTTGGCAACCGTACCCTCATCTACATAGTAGGTCTATCGGTTATTGGTTCAGTTTTTCTGATTGGTTGCGTTGAAATACGCCAGGAGCTGACCGACACTTTAACCTTATTCAATTGGCTATACACACTCAAATATAGCATGTTTGAATATCCCCTTCATGGAGCCAAATTAAATAAAATTATTAAAGCCATGAACGTGTTTGGCAAATATTTTATGCGTCAAACACTATCGATGCTTACGTGCATGATTTGTGGCTACCACTTTAGCCTTACCTTGATAATATACGCGCGAGAAGTTACTTTACATGGCTTTATCATGTTAATTCTGTGGAATGCATGTCTGTTATCAGTAGCCATCACCGGACTGGGAATGGTTATGTTTGGGTACATTGTTTGGTACGGATCGGCCGCATATTTCAAGTACAAATTTACCGAAATTACATGCAGTATACAGACCGCAGTTACCCGTATGGATGTCAACCATATGCTGGCCATCACTCACCAGCACTGCTATTGGGAACGTCAGGTGCGGGAAATTAATCACTTTTTCCGGAATCTGATATTCATCATTTACTACGTGGCCACCGGTGGTATGTTATTGGCGCTATATGGTACTTATCACAGGGATATACCGGTATTAATTAAACTCATGATGGGTATATTCATGTGTTTTACTTTATTATTGGTATTTATGATGATTATAATGTGTTCGTGGATCTCAACGGCTGCTCATAAGCCGTGTAGACATTTGTACGGATTTTTATTTAGAGCTCGTTTTCGTTCGGTTAGGGATCGGCTAAAAGTGTTGGCATTCATAGAGAGGCTATCAATGGGACCGACAATAGGCTACTATTGTTATAATTTATTCCCAATGAATAGCTATGAGTTGTATCAATACATATACTTTTGTGGCGCTAATTATATATTATTTGTTAATCTTTTCAAATAATTAAAGTTTGTACATGTTTTGTATTTATAATGATTTCATATAATCATATACTGTAAAGTATTTATATTGTTTGTATTGGGTTAATCGATTTATATTATTCTTTTGGTATTTTTCGTGTAGGTAGAAATGTAAAATTAGTTTATGGTAACATTCCTAAGCACCAGAAATCGAGTTTCATAAAGATCGAATGATTGGTTTTGTACTGGAAATTTTAAAACAAAATCTGGCAAAATAATGTATTCTTATGGGAAAGTATCTATTTTTATTATTATCAATGGTTGAATTTGTGCATTATAGATAATAGAAAACTACTCTTTCAATATTGTTAATATCTAATGTTTATAACCATATCATATTCAATGATCAACCCGTGGCTGACTAGTGACCACTTAATTATCGGTAGTCCCGATGATATTTATTATTTAATGTTACATTTTAAATAAATTTTTTAATATAAATTATGTGTGCTTTATATTAAATTAATTAAAGTAAGCAATCTTTTAATTATTGCGTTATTTTATTTAACAAATTAAATTGCATAAATTATATGAATTTATTATATCGTAATTTTTGGGTCTTTTTATATTGTTCGAGAGCTAATTTTGTGTATTTATACGTTTGTATGTGTTTTATCAATTTATTGTATGCATATTTAATTTAACATACGAAATTTATATTTTAATTATTTTTGAAATTTATTCCTTTGTATTTTAGGCTATATTTAAAATAAATTAACCCTATTTTCACTACCAGAATGTTAAACACAAACACTGCCGACAATTACACACATATTGTACACACATTCCCTGAATAAACTGGACATCAAAGTGACCCAATTGTAACCTTATTTACATCCCAGACTTACAACACATAAAGTCAGTCAATACAGAGTCAATACAAAAATGTAAACTCACTTCAAATACACACAAAAGTTTTAAATAAAATTCATTTTATAAACAAAAGTTTAAATTAAATTAATAAACAATTCATTAATAGTTAAATGAAAGCATTATTTTCATTATAACTTTATACATATACTTTGCATTTAAAGTATTACATTTACCTTATATTGTGTTTAATAATATAAATACACTATTATGAAATGTAATTAGGAATTATTTATTGAAACTAACCTTGATATTAGAATATTGTTTTTTAAAATATGAAAATTGTGCAAAAGTGTCCCAACAAGACACCCAAAAATAGACCATAAATAAATGGCAATAAGTGGCGCCTAATGACAGTTGTGGGCACTCGACTGGCAACGTTGTTAACCGTAATACGTCTTTTCATTACGCTGATAATAAAAAGCGACCATGTTAAAATAATGTGGTTATGTGACATACGCGAGTTTTTATGCAATCGTAGTCTTGTATACACAGTAGATATATCAGTCTTAGGAGCCGTGTTTCTGATTGGTTTTTCTGAGATAACAGGAACTGTTATGTCAAGTACTGACCGGCATTTTAACCTTGTTCAATTGGCTATACATGTTTAAATATAACAAGTTCAAATATCCCCTTCATCATGCCAAATTGAATAAAATTATCACAGTCTTGAACGTGTTTAGCAAGTATTTTATGCGTAAATTACTAGCGATGCTGACGTGCATGATTTGCGGCTTCCACATTATCGTTACCTTGATAATATACTCGCGTGAGGCTACTATGTATGGTTTTATCATGTTTATTTTATGGAATGCGTGTATGTTATTAGTTAGCATTACCGGATTTGGAATGGTATTATTTGGGTACATTGTATGGTACGGCTCGGCCGCATATTTCAAGTACAAATTCACCGAGATTACATGCAGTATACAAACCGCAGTTACACGTAATGATGTCAACCATATGCTGGCCATCACTCGCCAGCACTGCTATTGGGAACGTCAGGTGCGGGAAATCAATCACTTTTTTCGTAACCTTATATTTATAATTCACTACGTGCCCACCGGTGGTATGTTATTTTCGCTATATGGTACTTATCATCGGGATATACCGTTATATGTTAGATTAATGTTGGGTATATTTATATGTTTTACTTTATTGTTGGTATTTATGATGATTGTAATGAGTTCATGGATATCATCGGCCGCTCATAAATCACATAAATATTTGTATGAGTTTATACTGAGAGCCCGTTTCCCGTCAGTCAGGGATAGACTAAAAGTGTTGGCATTCATAGAGAGGCTATCAATGGGACCCACAATAGGCTACTATTGTTATGATTTATTTCTAATGAATAGCTATGAGTTGTATCAATACATATACTTTTGTGGTGCAAATTATTTGCTATTTGTTAGTATATTTAATTAACACTTTTTAGTTTAAAAAATCTTAATAGCATTTGTATTAATACATTAACAAAAGTGTATAATTTTGTACAATTATAAAAATAAATTGCAATTATTAAATGTGCTTTGGATTTGTCACATTCTTGATTTAATTAGTTATTTGTATAAATTAATAAACTTAATAAATACACCAATAAGTTTATGATCTATAGTTTGTATTTAAAATTTTTAAAAATAATTGTATTTGAATATAAAAATATAAATCAAGAAATATATTAAAATAATTTTTATATAATCTTTATGTATAATTTGAAAACCTTAAAAACCATTTGAAAACCTAATTGCATGTTTTAAAAATAAAATTATATAATAATCTTATTATAAATGATATATTTGATATATTTTTATAAATTAAATTGCATGCACTTTATATAAAATTTTTTTGTTTTTAGCACTGAATGTATTTTAATAAATGAGTTTTTAATGATTAAAATTCGTGATATTATTTCAAAGTATGTCCACAAAAGTACATTATAATTTAGTATTAGTATTATTTTAAATTATTAAATCTAAGAAGTGGCAATTCACATTTATTTATTATTGAGTTAATCATTGGTTATTTATTTGGTTCATAAAGTGTCTACACATCAATTTATATATTTAGGTAAGATGTACTTTTCCAATATTATATAAAATAATGGAAATACTAAATTACAACAATAATAAATAATAAATTGGATATTGTAGTTTTAAAATAAATGTACTTTTAGTTAATAGATGTTAATCTATGTCACGCGTATTAAATCCTCTTTATTATTTCAACTAAATGAACTTTACAACTACAACAGTATCATACAATAAGGGGGTGGGAGAGTATTGAAAACTATAGAGGGGATAGAAAACAACAAATAATTTGGTAACATGTCCTCGTACTTTATTATTTAGTTTGTTTATCTTAATGGGTTTACCTTAATAGGTTTACCTTAATGGGTTTACCTTAATGGGTTTACCTTAATGGGTTTACCTTAATGGGTTTACCTTAATGGGTTTACCTTAATGGGTTTACCTTAATGGGTTTACCTTAATGGGTCTACCTTAATGAGAAAGGAGGATCGGCAGATTTGTAATGAGGGTTAATAAGATATGTAATGGGGACATAGGTTAGCTAGTGTATAATTAATTAACAAACAATATTAATTAGCGTAGGCTTCACCAGGATATAAATTTAAGTTAGTTTGAAATTATTAAACACACAAAAGCTATTATTAATAATTATATAATTAAACTGTTAATATGGTTGATAGGTTGGCCAGCTATACAATATTATTATTCCTACCAATTTATTAACAGTGTCGCTTTATTAAAACAAATAGGTTACCATAAATATTAAGTATCAACCATGATGAATGCAATCAAAAAGTTAAAACACAAACATTTGGCCAAACAATCACCAGTTATGGCTCGGGTTATAAACGCTAACCAAGACGTCAGGCGTTGTGTTGAGCGCATCGAGCGATTCACGAGCCGTGCATTTATTACGTATAGTATAACAACCGATCAATACGTTAGCGGCGATCGACTTATGTGGCGCTTAATAGCAGTAATTTGTACCCGAGTGGCCGCCCTGTTAACCATCATACGCTTTCTCTTTATCTTGGCAATAAAAAGCGACCATGTTAGAATAATGTGGTTATGCGACCTACGAGAGTTTCTAGGTAATCGTACCCTTATTTACATTGTATGCCTATCGGTCATTGGAGCCGTGTTTCTGATTGGTTGCGTTGAGATACACCAGGAGCTGACCGGCACCTTAACATCGGTTAAATGGCTTTACATGCTTAAATATAGCATGTTTAAATATCCCCTTAAGGGAACCAAGTTAAAACAAATTATTACAGTCATGAATGTGTTTGGAAAGTATTTTATGAATCAAATACTAATAATGTTGATCTGTATGATTTGCGGTTTTCACTTTATGGTTACTTTGATAATATACTCGCGTGAGGCTACTTTGTATGGTTTTATCATGTTTATTTTATGGAATGCGTGTCTGTTATTTGAGGCCATCATCGGATTGGGTATGGTATTTTCCGGATACTTTGCATGGTACGTTTCAGCAGCCTATTTCAAGTACAAATTTACCGACATTACATGCAATTTACGGACCGCAGTTACACGTAATGATGTCAACCATATGCTGGCCATCACTCGCCAACACTGCTATTGGGAACGTCAGGTGCGGGCAAACAATTATTTTTTCCGGAATCTGATATTTATAATTTACTACGTGGCCACTTGTGGTATGCTATTGTCGCTGTATGGTACTTATCACCGGGATATACCGGTATTGGTTAGATTCATGTTGGGTATATTTATAGGTTATAATTTATTGTTAGCATTTATGATGATTATAATGAGTTCGTGGATCTCAACGGCCGCTCACAAGCCGTATAAATATTTGTATAGATTTCGATTTAAAGCCCGTTTCCGCTCAGTTAGGGATCGCCTAAAAGTGTTGGCATTTATAGAGAGGCTATCAATGGGACCCACAATAGGCTACTATTGTTATGATTTATTCCCAATGAATAGCTATGAGTTATCTCAATACTTTTATTTTTGTGGTGCAAATTATTTGTTAATTGTTAATTTATTTGATTAATAAATTAATCGTAAAATGATAATAGAAAAGTTACTATAAAAAGAATATTTATATTATTTTGTATTAGTTAAAAAATTGCAATTACGATATTTCATTGCCACAATCTTGATTAGTAATTAAACATTTAAATTATCATTTATTACGAAAGATTAACACAAATTTGTTTACATTGAATTAAGGACATTGATTATATTAAATGATAACGTGATAAATGTTGAACAGCACATAGTTGTTCTGTTATTTGTTATCTACTTGTTATACATTTAAACTATTATATATCAAACATAAAGCACATTAACTAGATTTAAAACCATCTCCATTTCATTTATTTGCTAACATTAATTAACTCAACAAGATGTCATCGAGAAAATTGACCATATTGTTTGCTCCAATGCACTACGTGGGAGCCGTAAACTCCAACGTGGGTATGGCTGAAGTGCTCCGGGAGTCCGGCCATCGTATAGTGTTTGCCATAAGCCATGACTGGAGGGTACGACTCGAGTCCATGGGCTTTGAGGTGCGAGTAATGGGTAACACAACGGTTACTGCGGGCCAGCAATCCATGGACTCTATGGACAGTAACGCCGAGTCGGCCGCCTCTAACGGCATACTCGACGACAGGACACCTCTGGAAAAGGCCCAACGGGTGATCACAAAAGTATTGTCCGATAAGATTACCCTGGTTGAAACTGAAAATGACCCACATTATCGCGAGATTATTAAGTCGGTGGCGCCTGATGTTATTATCACCGATCATATGATGACTGTGCCGGCGATCGTAACCTCCGGCATACCCTGGGTGTTCAGTTGGAGCAATAGCCCACTGTCGCTGGATTGGGTCGTTGACTGTCCACATGTGCCCCCATCCGCCCTAGGTTTGATCTGTTTTTATTATTTAAATTATTTATCTAGTTATCTATCTACTGTAGATATTTATCTAGAACTACTATTTATCTAAACTAATTTATTTAGTTAAGATAAGTTATTTAAGTTAATCCAAATTATTAATTAGTAATTAATTAGTAATTAATATAAATACTAATTGTTTTTTATGATTTATTAGGTTTGCCAATAAATAGCGACAGAAAACTGTGGGACAAATATCGGGCAATAATTAACGAATGTAAAGCCAAGTCGTGGCCGCAATACAGAGACTGGATGGTAGGGTTGGGCTGTCCGGCCCCCGAACCCTACCAGATGTGGCTGCCCTCGCCTTACGCCACCTTTTATATGACACCTAAAGAGCTGGACTACACCGACAGGCGTCCACTGCCCGACACTTACCACGGGTTTGACTGTTTCAAGAGGTCCGGTGCCGACGAACCGCCCTTTGAAGTGCCCGATCAGCTCAGGGAGAGGTCCGGAGGGTTGATGTACCTGTCGTTGGGCTCTATGGGCAGCTTTAATACTGAGCTGATGGCCCGGTTGGTGGGTATTTTGGCTAAGTCTAGGCACAGGTTTATTGTGTCCAAAGGTGTACATCACGATCAGTATGAGTTGCCGGGCGTTAATATGTGGGGCCAGAGGTCTGTGCCGCAGATCCGAGTGCTCCAGACGGTGGATGCGGTCATAACGCATGGCGGGAATAATACGGTTACTGAAACCATGTTTTATGGCAAACCTATGATTGTTTTGCCCCTGTTTTTTGACCAGTTTGATAACGCACAGAGGGTTCACGAGTTGGGTTATGGGGTAAGGCTTGACCCCTACCAGTGCTCAGATAGGGATCTGTTAGATGCGGTCGACAGAGTGCTGTCCGATAGAGGGATGAGTGAAAAGTGTCGAAAGGCATCAAAACGTATTCAAAGAGATAGAAGTATTGAGAAAATTGTGCCCATTATTGAGGGTTTAGTAAAATAATGAGTGAAACATGTTTTGTTATGTTTTGCTATTTTATGTTTACTGTATGAATAAAATGCTTGCTTTAAATTTTGAAATTATTTAAATAATTATTTACTTTATTTTATTGCATAATAAATATACTGTAAATCTTATAATAGATGTAATTTTTGGTTTGGACAGAATTTATTGATTCATTTTATTAGTGACTAGATGTTATCACTGGAAAACTATTCCACCTGAAACCCCTTCGCAATATAAAATTTATATTCTAAAATATATTACAAAATATTCATTTATTATCACTAATAAAATTGTTTACATTTTTAAAGATAATAATATTTTTATGTAATTCTTATACTATATTATGCAAAAATTGGTACTTTTGTCCGGGTACTTTTGTCCGGGTACTTTTGTCCGGGTACTTTTGTCCGGGTACTTTTGTCCGGGTACTTTTGTCCGGGTACTTAGCTTCAAAACGTATTCAAAGCAATAGAAGTATTGAGAAAATTGTGCCCATTATTGAGGGTTTATAAAAATAAGTTTTGTTATTTTATGTAATTGTTATTTTATTTAATGTTACTATATATTGTATTACAAATATGTTTGCTTTAAATTTTTTAATTATTTTGTGTTTGTTTTATAAACTTAATAGGGCATTTACTTTATTTTATTGCATAATAAATATACTGTGAATCTTATAATGTAAATCTTTATATAATATTTTTTGTTTGATATTAAACACAATTTATTGATTTATTTGATTAGTGATTACACTGATTGACATTTATGTGCTATTTTTGTATGAATTAATATTGTTATTAGCCTTGAACAAAATATAATGTAAAATCAATTTGATTAATGATGGCCAAATTAAAGACAGTTGCACTAAATAGTCAAATAAACTGCAAAATGATATCTATTATTGATTAGATCATAAAATAAAAATTATGTCTATTATGTTATAGATATTAATAAATCATAATTACTTGTAATTACAATTACTTAATAGTCTAGTTGTAAATATACAGTAGAATATACAGTAGTAATTAGTAATTTATAATAATAATATACTAAAATAAATAATAAATTACAAACAATATGATTTTTGTAAAATTCAAAGTTAAGCGCAGAATAAACACCAATCTTAAACATAGAGAAAAATCAGCTAGGTATATTAAACGGATTATGTTAGCGAAAAATATTCGGACCAGTGTTGAAAGCATTGAGCAATTTATGTGCCGCACGTTTTGCACGATCTGTCGTACGTCCGACCAATACGTTAGCGGCGATCGGCATAAGTGGCGCCTCCGAGCCGTCGTATTCACCCGACTGGCCATGGGTTTGAACATTGCACGTCTATTATTTACCATGCTCATTAATCACACAAACGTAAGGTTAACATGGTTGTTTGATACGGGTGAGTTTGTTGGCAATCGTACACTCATTTTCACAGCTATTATGTCTACCGTTGGGTCAGTGTTTTTGATTGGTTTAATCGCCATATACCAGGAGCTGACCGGCACTTTACATGTGGCAAGGTGGTTTTATAATTTAAAATATTGCACATTTATGTATACAATTAATCAAGCTCATTTGAGTAAAATTGCTACGTTAATGGGCGTTTGTGGCAAGTATCTTCTGAACCCGACTCACACCATGCTCATGTTTGTATTTGGCCCTGCGCACGTATTATTGACATTGATATTGTTTATAAGACAGCCTACAGCGCACGGATTGATCATGTTGATTGTGTGGAATGTGACAGCTTTGACCACCATGTACACCGGTTTGGGCATGGTCATGTTTGGTTTTAGCATGTGGTACGGCTCGGCTGCTTATTTTAAATACAAGTTCAACGAGATTACAGTCGATATACTTTCGGCCATTATGGCGGGTAATGTGCGCCACGTATTGGCCATAACTCATGAGCACAGCTATTGGGAGAGACAGGTCCGGGAGGCGGACCACTGGTACCGGTGCCTCGTATTTGTTATCTATTTCGTGGGCACAGTTGGCCTATTGTTAACATTGTACGGCACATATCATGAAGGTATACCAATTATTGGCAGATTCATGTGTGCCGTTTTTATGATGTTTATCATGTTGTTAGTGGTTATGATGATTGTAATGAGTTCATGGATATCATCGGCCGCTCATAAATCACATAAATATTTGTATGAGTTTATACTGAGAGCCCGTTTCCCGTCAGTCAGGGATCGGCTAAAAGTGTTGGCATTTATAGAGAGACTATCAATGGGACCCACAATAG
>CAJPIZ010001861.1:4866-15239 GCA_905368565.1 Medioppia subpectinata | reverse complement strand
CTCGAGAATGTGATCAGAGATGCCGTCACTTATACAGAGCACGCGAAGAGGAAGACCGTCACCGCTATGGATGTGGTCTACGCTCTCAAACGCCAGGGACGCACTCTTTACGGCTTCGGCGGTTAAAGTGTCTCATCATTTGGCCATCCATTCAACCAAACGGCCCTTTTTAGGGCCAACACATCACTGATTTAGAGGATCACTCATTTTAATTGCCATTCATTTGTGTTTTTTATTTTCAAATAAATTTATATTCATTTCAATTGAAACTAATTTTTGTATTTTATTGATCTCTGTTTACATGAAATGTGATGTCTTGTCACACCATTCCTCCACTTCTAAGTGTCAGTAATTGGTATTCATTTCCATAATCTGTGGTTTAATTATATGACAGCTTTAGTCATGTAATCATAATCTCTTCGGCCCATAGTTTAAGTCATTTATATTGAATTCAATTGAGTTTTGCAGCCATTTCTTAATTATTGCGCTTAATTACAAGTTTTCTTTCAATACTGTATTCACTTTAATTGCAAACATTTAATTGTCTATTACTTCACATTTTAATCATTCAATTGTAAAACTTTTACTAAAATATAATTTAAAGTTTATTTAAAATTATAAAAATACTGTAAAACACGAGTCATTTGATTGTGATTTCGATCTCTTTTTATTGAACGGCTTTTAGCCATAAATCAAACCCTTTTTAAATCAATGCTTTACTAATTGTTTATTATTAATAAATGTATTTTCCTGTAAACTAAATGTAAATTAATGTAAAACTTTTACTATAAATAAAATGTTTAATTAAACTAATTATTTAACATTTATTTCAAATTATGAAAATCCTGTAAACGAGCGCTCATTTGATTGGTTCACATATTCTGTGATTTCGATCCCTTCTTATTGAATGCTTTCAAATGAAAGGACTATTCGTTGGAAAACACATTACAAATGATATCTCAAAAAGTGAGCGAAATTTAAATGAAAATTAGCGCCAATTTATACACCATTTGTACAAAACATGAATTAAACCACAAATTGTAAAACAAAAGCAAATTTTGGGAAAAACTGTATTTAGAAACCAATTGTAGAGTAAAACTCATGAACTAATACTTCAAATGAATACTAAATTCAGTAAACATTTAAGATTTACGTCAGAAAATGTGTATAAATTAACACAAATATCACGTTTTAATTTGCAATTAAATTACTAAATAATTAAAAATAGACTTCAAGTGAACACAAGTATAAGATTTAAAAATTGACATTTAATGATAAAAAGTATAAATTATGAAATGAATGACAAGTGAAGGCATATAACAATTGAGACACAAGTGATCAATGGTATGGTTTGGCCCTAAAAAGGGCCGTTTGTTGTGATGGCCTTTGAGTGGACTTAAGCTCTCTCTCCACGTATACGACGGGCCAATTGGATGTCTTTCGGCATAATTGTCACTCTCTTGGCGTGAATGGCGCACAGATTCGTGTCCTCGAAGAGACCGACCAAATAAGCCTCAGATGCCTAACAAAGAGTCAAAACATGAGTATTGTTTGCAAACAACTGAATGTCAATCAATACAAACCTCCTGCAGAGCCATAACGGCTGAAGACTGGAATCGGAGGTCAGTCTTGAAGTCCTGAGCGATCTCTCGGACCAATCGCTGGAACGGAAGCTTTCGGATCAACAGTTCAGTGGACTTCTGGTAACGACGGATCTCTCGGAGGGCAACGGTTCCGGGCCTATAACGATGCGGTTTCTTCACGCCTCCGGTGGCCGGCGCCGACTTTCGGGCGGCTTTAGTGGCCAACTGTTTTCGGGGGGCTTTACCTCCGGTCGACTTACGAGCGGTTTGTTTGGTTCGCGCCATCACTTCAACCAAATTGTCTTCAGATATGAATTTGAATACAAAATAAGCAAAACTTTGTGTGAAATGAGCGCTCAATTCATCGCCTTTTATACGGTTTCCACTCAAATGTAGGCGTGTTTTGAGTCCACACAGAGTTAGTCACAGATAGAACTCATTTGATTGGTTCACACGATCTGTGCTTTCGATCCCTTCCTATTGAACATTCAATTCAAATGTACAGCAATTAAGCACTGGTTTTAGCCTTAAATCAAAAACTTTATTACTTATGAATGCATACAATATTTGGACAAATATTCAATCAATTTATTGAAAATCTCACAAAATATCAGAAAAAAGCGTATTATTAATAAGTTATGAATGAATTAAAAAAGTATTTAAATTTAGTCAAAGGCTTTGACTCAAAGCCTTATAAATGAGAATTTCTTGAAGTTTCAAAAATTGTATAAAACATGATATAATGAAAACTAATGAGACTTTTGGTAGTTATGTAATAATTAAATTAAATTCAATACAAATTCACACATTTGACAAAACAATACATACGGTAGAAATGAAACTCAAAATAAACTATTAAATGTAATGTCATTTATTAAATTTTATGAATAAAAACGAGTGCAAAACTTAATGATATTTAAATATAATAGTAATCTTTAGTTACAATTAGTGAGCCCTTAATAATTGAATTTCGGAAAAAATTGTCGAAAATCATCGGTAAATAAAACAGCGATAAAATTTAACAAAAATCAGTTTATTAATGAAATGTTTGGCAAAATGATAACAAGTGATCCTTAAAGTCATTGTATGGTTTGGCCCTAAAAAGGGCCGTTTGTAGACATCTGGTGATGAATTTATGCCTTCTTCTGCCAGAAGAACCCGTCTTCCTGCCGGACTTACAACCCGTCTTGCGGAGGGACTCGCTACCAGTGTGGGCTGTTGTCAAACAAGTTGAGGAGCAGCAATGCTTACCGGTCAACATTCACAGCCCCTTAAATACGGGTCTTCTTGTTATCGCGGGCGGCATTGCCGGCCAACTCGAGCACCTCAGCCGCCAAGTACTCCAACACTGCGGCCAAATACACGGGAGCGCCCGCACCCACGCGCTCAGCTGTCGGGGAATAATACGGGTCTTCTTGTTATCGCGGGCGGCATTGCCGGCCAACTCGAGCACCTCAGCCGCCAAGTACTCCAACACTGCGGCCAAATACACGGGAGCGCCCGCACCCACGCGCTCAGCGAAGTTGCCTATCGATCGAGACATAAGTGTTTAGTTTGGGATCAGATGACAGACAATGTGTGAGACATACCTTTGCGAAGGAGACGATGGATACGTCCGACGGGGAACTGCAGACCAGCTCTCGAGGACCTCGACTTTGCTTTCGACTTCACTTTACCTCCTTTTCCTCTTCCAGACATTGTTTGCGAGATTTGATACAAAGTATTGACCGAAAGAAAAATATGAAAGTTTTCAAAAACTTTTTGATAACGAGTTTAGCGGCAAAACCTATCCTTATATACCCTAACATTGCATTCACTGACAACTCGTCAGCCAATCACAGCGTTTTGCGCGCTTTGAGGCGAACGTAAGCGTAGACTCATTGGTGTTGCGATTGGTCTGTGATTTGGACACCAGTTTGTGATTGGTTTGTGGTTTCGACACCAGTTTAGGGGTATATAAGGGGAAAGCGTTTGCAGTTTTGGTGTCGGGGAATAATACGGGTCTTCTTGTTATCGCGGGCGGCATTGCCGGCCAACTCGAGCACCTCAGCCGCCAAGTACTCCAACACTGCGGCCAAATACACGGGAGCGCCCGCACCCACGCGCTCAGCAAAGTTACCTATCAATCAAGACATAAGTGTTTTAGTTTTGGGATCAGATAAGACAGACAATGTGTTAAGACATACCTTTGCGAAGGAGACGATGGATACGTCCGACGGGGAACTGCAGACCAGCTCTCGAGGACCTCGACTTTGCTTTCGACTTCACTTTACCTCCTTTTCCGCGACCAGACATTGTTTGCGAGATTTGATACAAAGTATTGACGAAAGAAATGAATGAAAGTTTTGACAACTTTTTGATAACGAGTTTAGCGGCAAAACCTATCCTTATATACCCTAACATTGCATTCACTGACAACTCGTCAGCCAATCACAGCGTTTTGCGCGCTTACTCCGCTTGCATTCGCATCTGAGTAACCACAACGCTAACCAGACACTAAACCTGTGGTCAAACACTAACCAAACACCAAAGCTGTGGTCAAACTCCCATATATTCCCCTTTCGCAAACGTCAAAACCCTCAAACTTTGTTTTGTCCCAATTGTCAGTTGGTCATTAGTGAAGTTGTGAAGGTTACGGAGGCGTTGGCTCACCATTTCGGCACTTCTTCCGGCCTTTCCGAGTCTTCCGGCAGTCTCGGCCGCTATTCTTCTTTGTGGCGTTCTTCTCCTTCCTGTCGTTCAGTATCTATATCTATAAGGTATGTCTCCCTCTCGTTGACCACTATTGGCGCTTAAACTGATCCCATTGTCTTTGTGTCCATCAGGTGCTGAAGCAGGTCCACCCCGACACCGGTATCTCCTCGAAAGCCATGTCAATCATGAACTCCTTCGTGAACGACATCTTCGAGCGCATCGCTAACGAGGCCTCACGTCTGGCCCACTATAACAAGCGCTCGACCATCACTTCCCGGGAGATCCAGACCGCTGTCCGCCTAACCAGTAATCACTTCAACACTTCCAATGCCTCCGCAACCGAGTGGTAAAGCCGTGAAGAAGGCCGGAAAGGCTCAGAAGGCCGTCAGAGCCGGCGATAAGAAGAAACACCGCAAGAAGAGGAAGGAATCCTTCAGTATCTATATCTATAAGGTATGTCTCCCTCTCGTTGACCACTATTGGCGCCTAAACTGATCCCATTGTCTGTTTGTGTCCATCAGGTGCTGAAACAGGTCCACCCCGACACCGGTATCTCCTCGAAGGCCATGTCAATCATGAACTCCTTCGTGAACGACATCTTCGAGCGCATCGCTAACGAGGCCTCACGTCTGGCGCACTATAACAAGCGCTCGACCATCACTTCCCGGGAGATCCAGACCGCTGTCCGCCTCCTATTGCCGGGAGAGTTGGCCAAACACGCCGTCTCTGAGGGCACCAAAGCTGTCACCAAATATACTTCCAGCAAATAAGTGACCATCACTTGACACCAAACGGCCCTTTTTAGGGCCAACACATCCCTGACCTCAAGGATCAGATAACACGCCGTCTCTGAGGGCACCAAAGCTGTCACCAAATATACTTCCAGCAAATAAGTGACCATCACTTGACACCAAACGGCCCTTTTTAGGGCCAACACATCCCTGGCCTCAAGGATCAGACTTTCATTGCCTTTTTTACTTAATACTCATTTTTATTAATTTTTTGAAATAAATTCATCATTTTTAAGTAAATGCTGTTATTTTATATTTACTACATATTAGTGATTGTTTTGAATGAATACTCATTAGTCGCTATAATCAATGCATTTATTATGCAATTAAACTTTCTATAAATATGTGATGCAATCGATTGCATATAAAACGCGACATTTATTAGATCCCTGTTTGAGAAAGAGTCGATCATTTCAATCGCCAATCAATCCTTTAATCCTCACTTTTCTGGACGTTATTTACGGTTGAATTGAATGTTAAGTTTGTATTTAGTGTGAGATTTGATGAATTGAACGAAACATGGATTTAAATGAATTGTTTAAGAGTTGCAAAACAGGAGATCTGAATCGTGTTAAGTATGCGTTCAATAATGTAGACAATGAACGGCTCATTCACTGAACAGTAATTGTATTGAAATGATAGGCAATTAGTGGATCAGAAGGACGTGGAGCTGAATGTGAGGGACAGATGGGACTCGACTCCCCTGTACTACGCGTGTCTGTGCGGACACATCAATATTGTCCGATATTTGCTTAAATCAGGTATGAATTGAGATATCGTTATGACTGACCACTGGTTGTGACACTTATGGTATGGTTAGGCGCCAGATGTGAGGCCAACACGTTTGACGGCGAGCGGTGTGTCTACGGGTCGCTCACACCTGAGATCAGGAACATCTTGGTTAAGGACTATGTGGTGATCACATCGAAGATCATTCAACGGAACTATTACGACGAGTTCTTAAGGAAGTATTGACTTTCACTGCTATTAATTGCTTTGCACTCATAATCGTGTCCTTTAATGACCAGATGTATCGGAAACGGAGATTATTTTGATGTGATTTTCTCAGTGCATAACCAAATCTTTAAAGTCCATCGTTCAGTGCTTTCCGTTTCGTGCGATTATTTCAATGATATGTTTGCAAACAAATGGAAAAATAGGAAAATTATTTTGGTTGAATTGAATGTTAAGTTTGTATTTAGTGTGAGATTTGATGAATTGAACGAAACATGGATTTAAATGAATTGTTTAAGAGTTGCAAAACAGGAGATCTGAATCGTGTTAAGTATGCGTTCAATAGTATAGACAACGAACGGCTCATTCACTAAACAGTAATTGTATTGAAATGATAGGCAATTAGTGGATCAGAAGGACGTGGAGCTGAATGTGAGGGACAGATGGGACTCGACTCCCCTGTACTACGCCTGTCTGTGCGGACACATCAATATTGTCCGATATTTGCTTAAATCAGGTATGAATTGAAATATCGTTATGACTGACCACTGGTTGTGACACTTATGGTATGGTTAGGCGCCAGATGTGAAGCCAATACGTTTGACGGCGAGCGGTGTGTCTACGGGTCGCTCACACCTGAGATCAGGAACATCTTGGTTAAGGACTATGTGGTGATCACATCAAAGATCATTCAACGGAACTATTACGACGAGTTCTTAAGGAAGTATTGACTTTCACTGTTATTAATTGCTTTGCACTCATAATCGTGTCCTTTAATGACCAGATGTGTCGGAAACGGGGATTATTTTGATGTGATTTTCTCAGTGCATAACCAAATCTTTAAAGTCCATCGTTCAGTGCTTTCCGTTTCGTGCGATTATTTCAATGATATGTTTGCAAACAAATGGAAAAATAGGAAAATTATTTCCATTAATAACTCGAAAGTATTGTTCAAATTAGTTTTAGATTCAATTAATGCTTGACTTAATAATCACAATTTTAGGTGAATCCTATGGCATTCAAACTACTTCTTGTCTACATATATACGGGTCGTCTTGAAGTTGGTCTCAATTTGATAGAAGACATTAAACTTGTTGTAAAACAATGCAAACTCTATCGACTGTTGAACAAATCGATGATTCTGTCAAACGAGTTAAATCGTTCGGTTTGTTTGACTTTAGCTTTAATATAATATAACTTTTTTCAATTCAATGATTAACTGTCTTAAAAGAGTGTACAAAACCGGGAACTAATGTCAATACAATACAAGTGGATTCAGAGACCCATTCATTGGACTTTAATATGCTTTACTTGAAGTGTATTCCAAATGAATTTCACTTCTGGATCGACGGCTCAGAACTTCCATTCCTTAGCCGTTATTATTCTTCTCATCACTTCTTTGACATCTATTTCAAAGTTGAGGACAAACTATTCAAATGCCATAAAGTATTCTATATTTATTTATTTATAATTGAATTTATTATTTAATAAAATACATTCATTCCTTAAGGCATTCTTTTGCGGTCGAAGTGATTATTTTAAAGCTTTATTAAACGACCACTTCTTTGAGGCTCAAAATCAAATCAATGGCATTCAAGTGTTTGAATTGCATGACATTAGTCTCAACACATTTACAGCCATAGTCTCTTACATTTATCAAGATTGTGTTCAGGTCTGATATACTTACGTTATACATTACAAACCCGTTAATTGTATAATACATGTGTACTTTGAACTAACTTTTAATTGACTATAAAGTTGAACGATTCGGAGACAGCATTTGAAGTGATGGTTATGTCTGACTTGTATTTATTGCCCGGTTTGAAGAAACAATGCGCTAATTATATCGGACAACATCTGACCGCTAGTAATATTATATCCGTTTTATTGACCTCTCGTTTAATGCAATTGACAAAACTTGAAGGCATTTGCACTGAATTTATGGCACAGAATCTGGAAAAAGTATTTTTTATTAAAATATTTTACTTTTCATTTATAATTAATTATTAATATTTAAACAAAATATAGATAATAGAGAGCAAAGAATTCACACAATTAATTATAGCCGACGCAAAGGTTTGTGAACTAATGAACTGAACACTGATTTGTCATTGAATTGACTATAATTTTTGTTGATGTTTGCATAGGAGGTGAAGGAAAGACAAGAAACCGATTCAATAGATATAATCGATGACATCCGATATCACATCACGAGTAATGTGCAGACATTCTCAGCCATGTCTGAAGCCAATGATAGGTTGCAAATGATTGACAATTTGCTGGAAACCCTCGGTTTAGACGCTTAACACAATTAGAGCTGCATTTATATTAATTCGTTTTCTTTATTCTTAACTATTTTATTAAATTAATTATTTGTGTTTAAGTTTTTGTTGAGAATTTAATAAATGATATATAAATTGATAATTTAATGATAATTAGAATCCAATTGATTCTCATTGTTAACGATTCCGTGGTTTCAAAGACATGTTGACGTACTTTACGTTATGAACGAAATACCTGTCAATTATTTGTTGAGTCAAAACATAAACATTGATTTAATACACGATTTATAAACTTTAATACATTTAGACATTAATATTGAGTGACATTTTGTTTGGAGACATCCGGAGAGTTGTTGAAGACATGGATCAGATATATTCGGTGTTTCGGCACAATTACAGCGCAAACAATGGCTTTTCTGAAAGGTTTGATCAATGAATTGATTGTATGATTGAATTAATATCTAAATTGTATTATTATATGTAAAGTGTGTCACAATTGAGTCCATTGTGTTGTATATCGAGCGGTAATTTAATGGCCTTCACGTCGACCACCGATTTGAATGACTCGAGCGCTAAATGGTTTGCTTTCCACGTGTTTGTCGTCGATCTCAACATACCTTACAATCCATTCAAGTATTGATTAAACAATTTGTAAATGAATTTATTTTAATTGACAAATGGATTGAATACAGAGTGAGCTCTCATTTGGAAGAGATTACGGCTCTTGAGTGGGATATAAGCGGAACAAAGCTCTTGATCGGCGATTTGGTGGGCAATATAGAGTTGTGGTCAATGAGGGAATACTTGTTGAGCGACTGGTATTTAGTAGACGTCCATCACTTCTCTGGAGAGCGCATATTGTCTGCCATTTGGTTTCACAACGGAATCAAGATTGGCATCAATAACGATAAGAAGGACACGAATGTGTCATATCTGGAGAAATACACGCACACGAAGTTCGCCGCTTCTGTCCGACAGTTTGGAGGCAAACCCACCGAAGGATATCTCGCTATTTCCAGCTCTGGACTCGTTTGCTGTTCACTCTTCCTATCGGACGGCACTGTAGTGTCGGGAATGGAAATTTTGGGTCAATTTAGGACTAAACTTAAACGCGTGGACGTCTGCTATGCGAAGAACGGAGACTTTTTAGTGGTGACCACTAATGGATGCGTCGATTCTTCTATCAATTGTTATGGAGTGACGGTTAAAGTGAATGTCGGCTGTAATTCACAAGAGAAACAGAAATGTTTGATCACATGTCAGGCCTATACCAGCTTTTATATGAGTTGTTCTAAAGCTCTCACATCTGAAGCTTATCGGTCTGTAACTCATCTCAAGTTTGTTTTGCGCGAAGCGGCCGAAGCAGTAGTGATCGCCGCGTCCGGTATATCGGGCTCTACTGTCGAGTTATGGGAATTAAGAGAAAAACCAGTTTCAATACATAAGATGTTTCAAACAAAAAACAATTCAAATATTGATTTGAATACCGGTGCCAGCGTTGGACCCAAGACTGTTGTCTGGCAGCACAACACCAGTTCCAACTCATCAGTGAATGTGGTTTCAATTGCAACGCCGAGACTGTCATTGTTTGATACGAGTCCTCCGCCCTCTTATATATTGGTTGCTTTTAAGGACAATACAATCAAATGCTTTTATAGAGAGAACTTGCAGTTAATATGTAGCGTTGGATTGGGAACCACTCAGAGCCGCACCGTTGACACTAACAAAACGTTTGGTATGCAGAAGATGTCCACATCTATGCCCACAATCACATCAATAGCAGATATGCAGTTCACATGGAGTAGTTGCGCAATGGTTGCCATCGACTCTCTTTCACAGATCTATTTGTATAAACTGTCGCCAATTACAGACCCGGGCGGACACATGAGTGCCAATTACGCGCAGACAATGCTTGAGTACTGTTTAGTATCTGGTAATGATTGGTGGGATGTGATCATTGGCTTACGACCCAATCTTATCGATAGTGTTTGTGAGAAAATTACCGAAACTTTTATGAATAAACAGCAGTTGGAGTTACAGCAGAAATGGTTGAGTCGTTTTCTCACAAT
>CAJPIZ010001860.1:0-15241 GCA_905368565.1 Medioppia subpectinata | reverse complement strand
GACTAGTAGTTATCTCTCTACAAGACTCTCTCTCTCTCTCTCTCTCTCTCTCTCCCTCTCTCTCTCTCTCTCCACTGGTTAGTGACAGGTATGCAGAAAAAGGCAGACATCGATAGAAACCCCATTAATAATCGTTGATTTTCTCTGTAAGCAATCGGATGAACACATTTATCAGGGGATTTGTGGCTGACTTTTGATTACATACCCCCGGAATATATACCCCCACTATTAACACATCATACAAACCACAGACTATTATACTATATATACTTGTAGTTAAACATCTATTTCCCAATTTATTGAGATATATCTAATAGCGATATCTCTGGGATTGAGTGCAATAATTGATTTTACAATTGATTTATTTGTTACGTAAGAGAATTTTCTCATAAGAGAGAGAGAGAGAGAGAGAGAGAGAGAGAGACTCGATAAAAGGTTAACAAACTTTTTTGATCAAATAAATCAGATTTTATTTTATACATGTAATGATACAGATCTCTCTCTCTCTCTCTCTCTCTCTCTCTCTCTCTCTCTCTCTCGTCAAGAAATATATGTTTAATCACGTAATCGACACACAAAATACAAAAAATCACAATTTTATTTTTCGCTGACCTGTCATCTAATAATATAAGCGATTGGCAATACATCTATATAAACAATACTTGCAATCTAGGTTAAATATATCTACTAGCATGATCATTGATCCAAGACATACGGATTGCAATGTAATTTTTTGCCAATAATTGTTATGAAGTAATAAAACATTTGATAATTTCTATTTATGGTTAAAACACAAACTATTAAATGATCATAATGTTTGGGAAAAGCCTATTATTTACTTATAAAATAACTCTTATCCCAGAAATCATAAAATATTGTATTATATATAAGAAATATTGCAATAAATGATGTATTATTACGAGTAAAACGCTATTCCCTCAGCGGTTGTATGTCTTATGGCGTAAGATATAACCGGTATATAATCCTATTGAGTGTCCAGTTTGTCCCCTCCCTGTCCCTCGTATTGCAGGTTATCAATAGAGATATTTAATATATAAGTAGCTATAATTGATATGTAATGCGATTACAAAAACCCATTTTATTCTTACCTGTATGGTTTTGAATCGGTTGGTGGTCTACCCGTTCATAATAGTCATTGTATTTATTATAATGCATTATATACTGGTTTGACAATTGAATTTACCATAATTCATAAGCATTTTGTACAATATGCACAATTAATTGGTTTAATATAACAGATAACTAACATTTCACTATAAACCTTATATTAGTGTAATTTAAAATTATATTAATGTTTTTTCTTGGTTCAAAAGACAGGGCTATTATGTCATAACAAGAGGTAGATTTGATAGGAAATTGCTTCCTATGCTCTCTCTCTCTCTCTCTCTCTCTCTCTCTCTCTCTCTGTCTGTCTGTCTCTCTCAAAGAGTGAATACAATTGTCAGTACACTATATATATAAAGCTATTAAGAGGGATCATCTCGTCTATTGTACTTATTATTATAGTGTATTGTAGTATACATTATACACAACAACAAAATTTTGTTCACTATATTAGTGCGGATGCAATGAAGAGAGAGAGAATTTGCAATTAAATTAAATCAAAGCAATTCTGTGAGTCTATGGAAGAGTGTTTGGTATGAATTGCGAGAAAGAGATCACATTGCTTAGCGATGGAGAGAGAGAGAGAGAGAGAGAGAGAGAGAGATCTATTATGTTTTAAACAGTATTCATTATACGAAATGTGTTTATAAATAGACTTTTAAATATACCGTACATTATATGAGTGTTTGTATGAAAAAATATATTTAAAGTCTTAATACATTGTTATGTAAGTTATTATAATGTCTAACAAAACAAATGATACGACAATTGTATTGCGAAATATATTAATGACTATATTTATAATGTATAGTATTTTTATATTTGTAAAATTTCTACACATTTTTTACTTACGTTATTAAATAAATGTAGTATTGTCTAGATATTTTTAACCAAGTTAATTAAGGTAGAAATATTTTAGGCATTTTTTACCCACATTTCACTCTCTCTACTCAATCAAGTGTTGCTTTATTTTTGTTTTAAATATAAAAATCATTGTTTTGAGTGTTCATTATATACAAGGAATATATTGTATAATAAAAATATTTATATTTATTTCATGTATTATTTTTTTGTATACACTTTCTGTGTGTGAGAAGTATTTTAATAAATTTTTGCAGTAAATAATGACATTAAAATCAAATGGCATTTTTGCGGTTCACTATTAAGCGATTTTGTATGGATTTTTCAGTACACTATACAGGGATTAATGGATAGGACAGAGAAAAAAGTGTAACAAATTTTATTTTCATAGATATGTGAATGAAATGCAGATATTTTTGTTAATCATTTGGTTTTTTCAATTCAATTTCATTATACATATGAGAGAAAATGAAAATATTTTTGCTTTTTATCGTTAAGTTTTATTTTCATTATAATTATTACATTAGTGTATTATCTCTCATCTCTTAATACAGTACACTATACACAGTATTATATAATATTGTGTATAATGTAAGCCAATGTAGTGTTGAACTCATTTAACTGTAAATGAAATTAATTTATATTTTTTAATTTCAATTTTCAATTCTCCGCTTAATTATTATTATACTTAATATTATTATTGAAAATAATATAATGAGTTGTTTTACCTGTTTTTTACCTGTATTTTCTGTATATGAATTCACATGATATATAAATTGCTTTACTATTGAATGCAATACATGGTTAATAATTAATAGCATGTAAAAAGCAATATTGTTTTTGTTGCTTATTTATTTGTTATAATTTTTACCATGTGTTGAATAGAGTAATGTTAATACAGTGTGTTTTTGCCATAAACTTAATTAACAATATATATTATTTGTGGGAAAATTGTTTTAAAAGTTATGTTGTTTTGTGTGTGAAATGAAAGGGAAAATAAATTTTGAATTTTGTATATATTTTTCTATTGATTTTTAAAGTTAGTATAATTTTCCTCATTATTTATACTCTGGTTTTAACAGTTGGTAAAATTGGGGGTAAATTCCCAGTAAATAAATATTTTTACCATATTTTTGTTGAATTAATTGTTTAGTAAAAGTGTTTTATATTTAAATGAGTTTCGTTTTAATATAAAATAAATATTTTGTAAAATAGTTTTGTATAGTTTAGGGAAATATTAAGAAAATATAAATATTTAAAACAAATAAAAATGAAAAATATATTTCTATTATAATAATAATAAATATAATTAAACACAAAAATTAAGCACAATTTGAAAACGAAAAGCATTTCTTCTCCACAATTATTATTACATATAAAATATGTTTCAAAGAAATTAATTTTAAATTTAAATTTTCAACAAAAAACAAAAATCAAAAAACTTTCACAAAAACCGCTTTTATATAACATTTTAAATGCAAAAAACAATACAAAAAACTTTTCACTTTATATTATAATAAATTCACTCTAAAAACATCGTAACATATAATACATAATATTGTTATTAAAATCTCTTTTCGTATTAAAAAATAATAATACATTTTTAATACATATATTATTATGTGAGACAAAACAACTCTCGGTTATTTTGAGCACAAAAACACAGTTGCTTTTGTTTTTATGTTAATGTCTTATCTATTATGCAATTTATATGAAGAGAGAGACTTATATAATAACCATATAATATGAAAAGTGAGATTTTGATAGAGTTTTACATATATTTCTCAAAACACAAAACACCAAAAGGAGGAAAACCCTTATTGTAATGCAATACACATTATATACGCCAATAATACCATTATTATGGCACAGATAGTCTGTGGGCACCGATAGTCCCTCTCATCTCAACCATCAAAGACATTGAGATATATATAATACATACCAAATATATATAACATTCAGACAGTGAGGGCAACCGGATCTTCACCACAGGATAGGGACTCCGAGTGCTATTCAAAAGCACAGGTAATGTATGAATAGATAGATATAGCAAAGTGCACACGAAAGCACAGGTAACTTATATAACTATAACGTATAATAAAGGTAAAAGAGTTTGGATAATAAAAACAAAATAAATGTAACTCTCATTCAGTCAGCTCTCTCTCTCTCTCCCTCTCCCTCTCTCTCTCTCTCTCTCTCTCTCTCTCTCTAAACCATACAGGTAAGAATAAAATGGGTTTTTGTAATCGCATTACATATCAATTATAGCTACTTATATATTAAATATCTCTATTGATAACCTGCAATACGAGGGACAGGGAGGGGACAAACTGGACAGACACTCAATAGGATTATATACCGGTTATATCTTACGCCATAAGACGTACAACCGCTAAGGGAATAGTGTTTTACTCGTAATAATATATCATTTATTGCAGTATTTCTTATATATAATACAATATTTTATGATTTCTGGGATAAAATTTATTTCATAAGTAAATAATAGGCTTTTCCCAAACATTATGATCATTTAATAGCTTGTGTTTTAACCATAAATAGAAATTACCAAATGTTTTATTACTTCATAACAATTATTGAGCAACAAATAACATTGCAATCCGTATGTGATGGATCAATGATCATGCTAGTAGATATATTTAACCTAGATTGCAAGTATTGTTTATATAGATGTATTGCCAATCGCTTATATTATTAGATGACAGGTCAGCGAAAAATAAAATTGTGATTTTTTGTGTCGATTACGTGATTAAACATATATTTCCCAATTTATTGAGATATATCTAATAGCGATATCTCTGGGATTGAGTGCTATAATTGATTTTACAATTGATTTANAGAGAGAGAGAGAGAGAGAGAGAGAGATCTGTATCATTACATGTATAAAATAAAATCTGATTTATTTGATCAAAAAAGTTTGTTAACCTTTTATTGAGTCTCTCTCTCTCTCTCTCTCTCTCTCTCTCTCTCTCTCTCTCTGAGAAAATTCTCTTACGTAACAAATAAATCAATTGTAAAATCAATTATAGCACTCAATCCCAGAGATATCGCTATTAGATATATCTCAATAAATTGGGAAATAGATGTTTAAATACAAGTATATATAGTATAATAGTCTGTGGTTTGTATGATGTGTTAATAGTGGGGGTATATATTCCGGGGGTATGTAATCAAAAGTCAGCCACAAATCCCCTGATAAATGTGTTCATCCGATGGCTTACAGAGAAAATCAACGATTATTAATGGGGTTTCTATCGATGTCTGCCTTTTTCTGCATACCTGTCACTAACCAGTGGAGAGAGAGAGAGAGAGAGAGAGAGAGAGAGAGAGTCTTGTAGAGAGATAACTACTAGTCTATCATCAAAACATCACAATTACATTACCATTCAGTGAATATCATGGGTATAGTCGTCAGCAATGAGAGAGACTGATGGGAGAGAGAGAGAGAGAGGCTGAGGGAGAGATAGGGAAGTAATTTCTTAAAGTATTATATGGCGTATGTATTGTCTGCTCACAGCTCTTTACAGACTACTTGTGCTCTCTCTCTCTCTCTCTCTCTCTCTCTCTCTCTCAATTGGATAGGAAGAGATGGGATATACTTTGAGAGAGTACTTGAAAATTGCATTTTAATATAATGTAAATTTGTTTTTTACAATCTGTTTCTCTCCCTAACCGTTGATTTGTTGTTTTTATTACACAATCAATAAAAATAAGGCTAAAAATAAATAAAAATTTCCGCTTTTTTCGTCAGTCATTTCTTTAGCAACAAAAATACAAAATATTATACTTATTATTATTACTTTAATAGCAATTATATTTAGTTTTGTTGTTAGGACTGGAGATCTCCCATAGCTATAACATTACACAACTGTGTTGTACACTATTCCGTGTATAATCAGTTGACAATAATTGGGAGTTCACTGTATATAATGTACATAAATAGCATTAAATGATAATCAAGTGAACCGTGTATTAAGCAAACGGTAATCTGATATCAATTTGTAATTTAGTTTTAATATTAATATTAAAAGAAAAAACAAATAAATGTTTTATTTTGAGAGAAAGGAAAATAACTTATGTTTTTATACACAACTAATTTCGTAAGTAATTTAATGTACATTTTGTTTGACTCTCATGAGAGAGAGTCAAACAAAATATACATTAAATTACTTACGAAATTAGTTGTGTATAAAAACATAAGTTATTTTCCTTTCTCTCAAAATTTCTCTCTCTCTCTCTCTCTCTGATAACATTACATAACATAACTGAATAACTTCTATCGCATATGAAATTAGTGAATGTATTTAAATATCAAAGAGAGAGAGAGAGAGAGAGAGAGAGAGAGAGAGAGACTAATTTCCCCAACATTTGATGGATTAGTTTTCTTTAATATATATTACTATTTCTTCATCTCATGAGCGCATAGTATACCCATTCCCTCACCACTAATATACCAGTCCCTCATAGATACTGAATATACATGTGCTGTATATATACTGTACAGTGTATTACATAATATAACATAAGAGCAGTAGTAGTCGTCTCTCAATTCACTACATAATCATTCAATTTTGCAAATGAAAAAACTCATTAATTTCTCAGTTGTTTTTGCTTTACTTATGATATTATACACTATATATATTATATTATATACATTTATATATACAGTGAATAAACACTTATTATATAATAATACAATTTCTGTATATCCCTGAGCAAAGTGTCTGCGCTTTTGGGGAGTAAGAAAAAATGCATGATGTTAGAAATACATTTGTAATTATTTTTTTCATTGCTTATTATTATAACATTTTTCTTATTTTGTTTTTCAATCCCTTCGTGTTTATGAAGGAGTTATATGTTTAAGGGATGAGAGAGAGAGAGAGAGAGAGAGAGAGAGAATGGGAATTATAACATCATTTCTTAAACTAAATTACTAAAACCGATGGTAAAAATATATGTAACTATAAAAACAACAAGAATTATAATATAATAATATTTGAAAATTAAAATAATAATAATTTCCTCAACAAATGTTTTTATTTCTCTAACTCAATGAGAGAGGACTGGTATCCCATATAATGCACATTATATAATACACTGTATGTTTAAATGTGTAAATTGTGTGTACACTATACGGGCATTGCCTGTGCCCTCCCAGCGCACTGGTAATCATCTCCTTATGTATACCTGTATTATATAATATTAACTCAAATGTCTGTATATATAAGTGATGATCATTTCCTGGATATATGCTATTCAGTCGTCCCATCCTTTGCTTACAATAATATAATTTTCATAATAATAATAACATTAAGACTGAGAATTAGGTTTCAATTCATTATAACTAAAACAAAATGTTATTATATTTTAAATTATGTTTTGTTAAAAATGTTTTGTTTTGTTTCTTCACTACATTTATATAGACTTTTGTTTTATTTTGTTTTATTTAATATCATTTTTAAGGAGAAAATTATTGCATTTAATTTCCAGCATAAAAAGTAATATCCTTTTCATATTAAAAGTCTGAATTGAATTAAAAACAATACAAATGTGTATACAAAACAAAACATCCCAACCCACCAACACCCTGGTGCTTCACAACTCATCATTGTTAAATTTATACATAAAATATTATACTATACTCTCCCTCTCATCCCATATAAACACCATATTATATAACAAATAAGGCGCTGATCATCGAAAACAATAATGTAAATTATATCATACATGATATGTATAAAGTTACATGTATAGCATTTAATATACAGGTAAACAGGTATACAAATGGCAACAATTTAATATATAAAACGATATATCATATCATATAATAAATAATAACAATAATAATTACAATGAGAGGGAAATATATATTCATTTTTCTCGTTATTATAAAATTACAAATAAATGCATACAAAACAAAAATCTCATCAAAAGAGGGAAAACAATAAAATCTTATTAATTCACTCAAAAAAAACAACTTTTACTTTACATATGATTACAGTATTATATAATTTATATGGTTTTTGTGGGGTATATGAGTGTTGATGGCGTGGGTGAGAGGGAAACCTAGATATCCTTATATATATTGCCATAACCTGTGCTTTCTTTGAGCCATTATTTTGCTTATAATTATTGCGTTTATATTGTAATACATATTATATATGTGTTGTGTTTTGTTATGAAAACTTGTATTTTTTGTTATCAAACAAAACAAAAAGTTTGTTAAATATTTTATACAAAATTTTTGTGTTTAATTTCCTTTGCATTAAAGTTTTCATTTATGTATTGAGAGAGAGAGAGAGAGAGAGAGAGAGAGAGAGACCGGTGTTTATGATTTGCATAATTCATATTAAAATCCATACAAAAACCAAAAACAATATTCGCATTAAATATAATATATTTAATAACATATATATTATGCAAATATGATTACGAAAATATAATAAAAATATTAAATCTAAAACATTTTGCTCATAAAATGGTCCAAAAACTAAAAACAAAAATATAATAACAATTTATTTCTATCATCTCTTATAATAATAATTATGAGAGAAAATTATATCGCATTTCTCTGTCTCTCTCGTTGTTTGTTATCATTATATTTATAGTTAACGACAAAAATATAAATATCAACGAGAAATTAAAATTAACAAAAAATAAAATATTAAATAAATATTCAAATCAAATGGTGAGAAAATCACTCTCCAGTCTCTCTCTCTCTCTCTCTCTCTCTCTCTCTCGTCGAGTACTCGGTATATGAAAAAACTTGCTGTCATTTATCGACAGCCATATAATACCCTCACATATCATGGCATGAAATCTAAAGCACATACATATCACTCACACATAACTTATATATAATAGATATGAATCCCAAGTCCTCTGAACGATACGGACATACAATCGTAATCACTGTTTAAATGGATAGTGAATCCCAATCTCATAGTGGATATACAGTACACACACACTGTGTACATAATATACGAGCATAGGATGTATTCTCGGCAGTGATTATACACATATCATGTATGAAAATGACTTAAATATATATGAGTCTCACTCAGTATAGCCAAGTGTCGGCTCCAGGAGAGGCACGACCGGCACTTATAGTTTTTGTCACCCGATTCTCACAGCATATATACAGTATAACAGCTCTATGTAGATATGTATCTAACCATACAGTGTATAACACTGTATACCGACATAATGTATGTGCCGGAGAGAGCACTGGTAGTCATTTCTAAGCCGAGCACTTTTGTATATCCCAACACAAAGGGTCTGTTGGGTCTAAAGTATGTGGGATCTGATGGTCAGTTCACAAACTGCTAATAGAGTTGTAAATACAGCAATCGTATGGTGTGTTTGCTCAGCAAATATAAGACACTTTTGTATGTGTCTGTACCGGGGCTTTGGTCGGGGAGGTGTAGGGGTTGGTGGGTATCAGGGCTTAGATCACCCAAAAATAACACTGGGTTTCTCTGATATAACTGATGTGTATTATTGTACGAGAGAAAAATCATTTGTATTTTCTAATTAATATACATATTTTTTACGTAGATTATATTTTTCGGGAGATATGATTTAGGTTTTTATGTAAATAAATACTATTTTTTAGTTCAATGTAATAATATGTGTATTAAAATGTGTTTATATTTTTTTAAAATATGAAAATTTATTTTTATAATCTTATTATGTATTTATCCGTTGAGCTGTGCTTTTGTTGTAAATTTATTATAACGTAAAGTGAAAAATATGTTTTTATTTTCAACATTTTACTCAAAAAAGTATATAAAATATTCATAAAAATTTAATTCACAATTAATTTCTCTAAAACACGTTATAAATAACAAAATCTATTGAAACAGACATTGAAATCAATCGGAAAAATAATTTCAAAAACTCCGACATATAGTAAATACCATAAACTTTTACGGCATATGTTTTGCACTCAAAAAACACAATGAAAAGCAAATATTTCAACGAAAAATATCTTGAAATATACTAAATATTCACTTAAAAAAGCAAATATTTTTCCTACACTTATACTACACATAATATATTAAATAATAGCCACTTATGGGCCAAAAAAACATACCGTTTTTGATGGCTTGAGAGCACGTAATCAATATAAATATGAGGAATAATGTGTAATCCATTATAACATTTGAATCGTGATGAATATTCAAATAATATTGGTCAATTATATTAATAAATATAATATATCAAGTGTACAGTTCGGTCGGGTCGGGGGCACTGCCGGTGCTGTTAACGGCCGACCATTAAAAACAACAAAACAAAATCAGTAATTATATGTCAAACAAACAAAAACTTTTCATTTAGTTGTCATTCAAAGTCCACTATAAAAATCCGAATGGAATATATTTGGAAAATCCAAAACAATCACCAAGATGATCAAATTAAAATAAAAATTATCCAGTTAAAATCAGTTGTTGTTTAATTTCACCAAGTTTGTTAGTTAATCATCAAACAATTTTTCAGTTATTCCTATGGATTATTACACTCTTTATGTGTTGGGCTATTCATAACACATTCAAAAACGTTAGTCTCGACGATAGCCACAGCAAGAGAGAGGGGGAGAACCGATGGGAACGGTATGTGATTATCCGTACAGCGAGTGCTGTTTGGTTGGGGTATAGCGTAAGCTCTGGAGTATATTCACTAAATACAAGTCAATAGTCGCTTACAGTGAGTGTGAAAAACACAATATCAAGGCTCGCATACAGTGTGTGAGTGTCTGCGGCAAGACTTAGACATCGACTGAACGCAAACTGTTTGGACGCAAACTGTAGTGCGAGAGAGCGATAGAGCGGTTCGTCGGCCCTTCACTTAGCGCTGGGATCCCTGGCCTCGAGAGTCAGCGCAGTAGAGAGCTATTGGAGAGAGCGATGAAGAGAGCTATGCAGAGAGCTATGGAGAGCTGCACTGGCAGTTGCAATGGGAGGAGGGATTGGCATCACTTTGAAGTTGTTTTATCCCGATTTCAAACGCCCGCCGCTCTCTCTATGGTTGAGAATTTCAGTGAGAATTTGAGGTTTGACTGTATTTTTGTGGTATTATTCCCGATATTTTTGATTATTTTTTGGTTATTTTGTAGATATTTTTGGGTTTTAATGTTTTAAACTATTAATCACAAGATTTTAGATATATTTTTGTGATAAGTTTGTTATAAATCACTAAACATTTTGTTATTAAAATATGTGTAATATTTAGTGTAGATTAATGTTTAATAAAAGTTTATTTAAATGAATATAAAATAAAGTATTTTTATATAAAATATTTTTAATATTTTTTATTTTAATAATAATTATAAAATGGGTTGCAATTAATATTTGTTTTTAGTTTACTTTTAAATATTTTATTTATTTAAAATTTTAATTTTAAATCATACAGACAATTATTTGACATTCATGTTTTGCATACATAGCACGCATTAACTTCTGTATAGCTTAATTATACGGGGTATATGTAAATCTCTCTCTCTCTCTCTCTCTCTCTCTCTCTCTCTCTCTCTCTCTCTCGCCTTTTTTGTCGGACAGCAAAATATAACTAAACTCTCTTTTAGTTGTGTTTTCTTATGTAATGTTGTGTTTCTTAGCACTAAATCTATGATTTTCTCACTCTTTTTCTCTATCACTCGTGAAAAACTGAAGTGTAGTATAATTTCCAGACATTAAACACAACAATGAATGCAAAAACTAACAGCAAATCTGTTTTTCAAACTCTGTTTGAATTTTTTGCGGTACAAGAAATAAGTTTCAAATACTTTTACAAAATGCTAACTTTTTGAATTTGTTGACTATTATTTAACGTCTATAACTAAACAATTACTGTATATTTTTAAAATTCTCAATGATCAAGTCAAATTATATTTATAATTATTTATTCATAACTCATGTATATTAAGATTCATAGAAACAAAAATTAAAATATAATTATTAAAATTAAAAATTTTTATTTAAACTAATATTCAACACATTTTCGCTCAAATGATATAAAATAAAATATTATGAAAATACATAAATCTCGACGAAAGTGATTAAAATAAAATATTTAATGTATAAATAGCGTATTAATTGCTAATAATTTCTGGGAATTTATTATTTTACCCCTCATTTGCCGAGATTTTAATGACTGAAAACACTTTTCACAAAATGATTGAAATAAATATATTTGGGTTTTAATTAAGAAATTTTATGAACTGATTGACAAAAATAAAAATTTGTTTTTGAAATTATAGTTATTTTCTGATATATAAGTAATAAATAGTATTTTCACATGAAGTAGAGAGAGAGAGAGAGAGAGAGAGAGAGAGAGAGACTTATATAATAACCATAATATATAAAAAGTGAGACTTTGATAGAGTTTTACATATATTTCTCAAAACACAAAATAACAACAAAAGGAGGAAAACCCTTATTGTAATGCAATACACATTATATACGCCAATAATACCATTATTATGGCACAGATAGTCTGTGGGCACCGATAGTCTCTCTCATCTCAACCATCAAAGACATTGAGATATATATAATACATACCAAATATATATAACATTCAGACAGTGAGGGCAACCGGATCTTCACCACAGGATAGGGGACTCCGAGTGCTATTCAAAAGCACAGGTAATGTATGAATAGATAGATATAGCAAAGTGCACACGAATATGTGCACAGGTATATAACTATAACGTATAATAAATGTAAAAGAGTTTGGATAATAAAAACAAAATAAATGTAACTCTCATTCAGTCAGCTCTCTCTCTCTCTCTCTCTCTCTCTCTCTCTCTCTCTCTAATGGGCACTCGTATTACGAAACAATATACCCGAGTATTATAAGCAGCGAAAGTGGATGTGTGTGTTGTTTAGGGCTAAGAGCACTGGTAGTTGAATATACCTGTCCTCCTATTGTATACCCGAAACGCTTATTACAGATAAGGGATTGAATACTACTGACGGATAATAAATGAATGCCTTTTTTGCATTTCCATACAATATAATGGGATTCTCATCTAATTTGTATAGTCGTTGACAACTAATATCCGGTGCTCTCTCTCTCTCCCTCTTTCGTGATGGTTCGTGTGCTCTCTCTCTCTCTCTCTCTCTCTCTCTCTCTCTCTCTCGTAAATTGCATTATAAAACATGTATTTTTAATATAATAAATGCTTTAATTTAACGAAATTACATGAAAACCACTTCACTTGTTATAACACAAAACTACTACTCGTTTTTGTGTTGCGATCATTAAATGTATGTTTAAATTATAATAACCTAACCTAACAATAGTAATGGTCTCTTCATCTCATCAACTATTATATAAAATTTTATCTAAAATATTATATTAAAAAATATATAACAAAATTATAACAATACAAATGATATGCAAAAATAGTCGTGAAATCTATGCGACAATGGATTTGAAAATCGATTTTTTCATTTTCAGTTGACATAAACAGCTATTATTGTTATGAAACATGTTTTAAAGGCAAACATTCAATTGATTTCAAATTGTTATATATCTATGGGAAACACAATTCTCACGCTTTTATATATAATAATATAGTATTTGTACTGAATTTGAAAGGAAATATTGGATATTCTTGTCTTATATATGGGTTTTTGGTATAAACAGTAGTCTTCAGGAGAGAGAGAGAGAGAGAGAGAGAGCACATGTATATTAAGGGAGTACTCCCTTCCCTCCCAAACCTATTGTGTGCCACATTTTAATAGGTTTTCGGTTATAAAAACCGCAAAAATTTTCACTGAAATAAAAGCACAAAAACACTTATTATTGTATATGTTTTGCAAACAAAAAAACACATCACAATATCTTACACTCGGAGACAAAGCCATTGAGCATTTTCGTGGGCCAGACATCCCTTTCCACTGATATATATCACACATACCTTTGCCATCGATGGGTGAGTGGGATAGTGATGGGCACTACAGACACATACAATAAACCCATGGTATAAGTGCTCTCAGAGACCGGAAAACCCTGCGATAATGTGCCCACAATTTTTGATGGCTCAGCACATCATTGGGGGCTCCGATAGGCGGACGAGAGAGAGAGAGAGAGAGAGTTACGTAAAAATGTTATTAAACTCTATATTAAGTTATTTATAACCGAAAAATCGTAAGAAAATCAAAAATATTTAAATCAAAATCCATTTTCCGTCATAAATAAGATGTTAGAGAGAGAGAGAGATTAAAATACCATTGACGTAGTTTTATATACGTTAAATTAATATACCGTGCATCAAATAAACTATATCATTTTTATCATATACAATAGGGTACAGTATATACATGTATTCAGTATCCGATATATAAAGTACACGTGTAGTAAATTTAGTCCAGGTGAATGGATATATAATGGTTGCGGTGATAATCATAGACATCCCTCTCCATAGAGTTGGAGAGAGCATTGGCCACAATATATACCGACTGTGCTCTCGTCGACTCTCCATTGACTTACATATAATAGATTTATGGTATATTAAAAACGTGTAGATAGTTTTTTAGTAAATATATTCATGTATGTAAGAGTAGAAAAAATACATCACAAAACCATTATGGATGAATGGGATGGTAGGCCAGGTATGCCATATACTCTGGTATGATATATACATTGGGTGGACCATCAAAATGCTTTAATTATCGGTCATTAGAGATACCGGTGCTCACAGACAATAAAGAGCATAATTGTATGCTTTTTGTATAATACCGTTCATTATTTCTAAAGTATATTGTAAGATATTATTTTTTCGGGGGTATGTATGAAAGTGTAATAATAATAAACACTTGTATCAACACATTAACCATAATTGTGTAGTATTTGCTATTATTTTAACGATTTTCTATCAAATAATAGTTCATAAAAATTATATAAAGTTTTTAGTTTACATTATTTGGACTCAATTTTTATATATAAAATATTTTTTGTTGTTTTGTTGGTTAAGATTATTCCCATAGTATTTGTGTGTCTATTCTCACGGATAAATTTACTGAGATTATAAGTGTCAATATTATTAGTATATATACGTACAATATATACAATGTATATCTCATCTGTAAGTTATATAACATTTTAAAATTTTCACATACATTATAGACCAGGAATTTAGATGAAATTTTTTCCTATGACACAAAATATCCCATAAAAATAATATGAGATTATTTTGTGATGTGTTTTTTCCCTATGCCTTGAGATCCCATTT
>CAJPIZ010001859.1:0-12388 GCA_905368565.1 Medioppia subpectinata | reverse complement strand
GAGAGAGAGAGAGAGAGAGAGAGAGAGAGAGAGAGAGAGAGAGAGAGAGAGATTATAATAAAGTAAAATAAATATAATACATAATATATATTGACATACTTTACACATCATTGGTCTCTCGGTTGTCACTAAATCCGTATTTAATGTCCTTACAGTACATATTTTCCCATAAGCACTATTATCACATTCATTCTGTGGAAGTAGAATAAATTCACCCCGTTGTAAAATGTCGGGTTCGGTCTCGTTCTCCCCTATCAACCCAAACCCAAATAGTGTGGCCAACTCTAACTCATTATTGATTTGTCCGGCATTTGGCAGACATATAGTGTTTATGAGATAATGTCGGCTATCATTGAGACGCCAGAACTCGCTGTTGAGTCGAACTAAAGCCAAGTCATAGAGATCTGTATTTTTGGTGTAGTTTTCATGAATAATCACAATATCCTTAAATCTGAAGTCCACCGGTTTCCTCCAATTTTTACCGGTTATTATTTTCCACGTATTATTGATTCTATCACTGAATTACACATTATTGCCAATTATAATAGTATTTTTATTACACATCTTATATTGATTTACCCATCAAAACAATGGGCAGCCGTTAAGACCCATAATGTGGTGACCAATGATCCGCTACAATACGTTCCCGTTATTATATCACCCCTTTTTAACATGATTAGTTTGACAGCCCAGGGCGCCTCAGCGTACTTGGAGTCCACACCATATCCTATACGACTGTTGGGTAGGTTGCGATGGGGCTCATAGTGTGGGCCATAGATATCCATCACTTGTTTCACAGTATAGTTATTAAAAAAACATTTTATATCATATTTTATATTCAAGAATTCAGGCGTAAATTTGATGCCACAGTCCCTGGCATTCACTTCATTGTCTTTATATGCCTTATAATCGCCTATTTCTACAAACAAACAGTAGGTTTGCGCTGAAATTAAAACATAATTAGTTCTCATAATTAAAATCATGTTCAATAGAAACACTTACAAAATTTTAAGTTCAAAATTATTATTAATTTAATTAATCTCATAATGATCGTAATTTACGATTCGTAAATGTAATGAGAGTTTTGTAAATACAGTAATTTATTAACACATTTTTAAATACAAAAGTTGAATTAAATTAACGGTTTTGTACAGTTATTTTTCAAATAATAAGCTCAGGCTCAATAAACAAAAAATAACTTTAAAATAATGTATGTTTTATGATATTATCTAAGCATTAGTATTGTTTACAATGGTATCCAAAATCCATTTAATATTGAGTGAAGTCGAGAGTAAATAGCCTCTGAATTGACCACAAGGTGAGGGACGCGCCGCTATCACTGTTGCGATATGTATGGCACGGGTTTCCTGTTTATCAATATATTGAACCAAACCTCCGCCCGAATCACCCTTTCGAGTGAGTGAGTGAGTGAGTGAGAGGGAGGGAGAGAGAGAGAGAGAGAGAGAGAGACTAAAATCCATGTATTCAGTTGAATATAATTAAGAGATTTAATTTCTTACATACAATACAATATATCTCTCCCTTTAAGTAAATTCTTGTATTTGTTTTCCTTAAACTATTCTTTCGCTATAATTAATTGATAATCAATTGAATAGCTTTTGGAATAAAATTTCAATAATAATGAAAAAACTTTGTTCTGACAGTAATTGGAAAGAAGATACTGTTTTGTTGTCTAAGGTTTCAAATATAATATAATTGATTATCATATGAAGACACCAATTGGTGAAGAATGTCTTCCCTGTCTTCCATGTCTACGCTCTTACACTCATTGCTCGGAAACTCATAACTAAATATATCTTTAATGTAATAAACGGCGAGAGAAAGCATTGTTATCCATATCTATGGATATGATATGAGAGTAAAACAATGCAGATATCAATCGATATATTCATAACATAATTGATGCCTAAAAAGCAACACAAAGAAAGTAATTTCCAAACGACTTACACAACAATGTGTTTAACTATGAAAATAAAGAGTAAAAATGTTTTTGATATAAAAAAGTTTAAACTATTTTTTGTGTTGTTCTCAATCTTTACAGAAAAGTGCATGTCTTATATCTAACAAGTATTTTGTTGCTGTTGTTATTGTTAACAGTAATGTATTTGCAATGTTTGCGCAACACTTTAATACAAACAAATGCACTTTAAATTGATTTATGTTTACGTAATTCTATGGATGGCTATATATCTATGGGTTTTAAAAATATTGAGACGACATTATCTGCAAATATAATCTGTAGAATACGTTATATATTGGAGAGAGAGAGAGAGAGAGAGAGAGAGAGATTATAATAATATAAATATAAAAATATATACAATATATAATAATTGATGGCATACTTTACAAATCATTGGTCTCATAATGAGCTCTACATCCGTATCCAATATTCGTTTGGTACAAATCATACCGTCGAGACTTCTGGGACATTCAGTCCACGGCTCAACAATAAATTGACCACGTTGTAAAATGTCGGGGACAGTGCCGTTATCCCCGATCCACCCAAACCCGAATAGTGTGGCCAACTCTAAGTCGTGGTTTATTCGTCCGCTTTCTGGCAGACATATAGTGTTTATGAGATAATGTCGGCTATCATTGAGACGCCAGAACTCGCTGTCGAGTCTAACCAAAGCCAAGTCATAGAGATCTGTATTTTTGGTGTAGTTTTCATGAATAACCACAACATCCTTATGTCTGGTGTCCACCGGTATTCTCCAATTCTTACCGGTCATTATTTTCCACACATTATTAATTTTACCACTGTAATTTAGATATATTATTATTAATTATTACGTTACTTATAAAACACATCAATATTAATTTACTTATCAAAGCAATGGGCAGCCGTTAAGACCCATAATGTGGTGACCAATGATCCGCTACAATACCATCCGTCCAAATCTTGGCCTTTTAACATGACTAATTTGACAGCCCAGGGCGCCTCAGCGTACTTGGAGTCCACACCATATCCTATACGACTGTCCGGTAGGTTGTAATGGGACTCATAGTGTGGGCCATAAATATCCATCACTTGTTTCACAGTATAGTTATTGGGAAAGCATTTCATATCATATTTTATATTCAAGAATTCGGGCGTAAATCTGATGCCACAGTCCCTGGCATTCACTCCATAGTCTTTATATGCCTTATAATCGCCTATTTCTACAAACAGTCCGTTAATTTGGGCTAAAAAATGCAGTAATTTTCAAATTAAATAAAAGGATTATATAAAACAATATTATTTTTAAATTCTTACAAATTATTAAGCTTAAAAACAAAAAGCACATAAATATAGCCATAACTTTTTATATCTCTAGATCATTTAAAAAATAAATATCAATATTTCAATGACATGTTGGTGTTTTAGAACTTTTATTAAAAACACTATTTATCTGTATTGATATTAAATACTGTATGTGTAACAATAGATTGATTTAAATTGATATTGAGATGTAACAATTAATTTGTTTATTGCATGCATTTTTACAAACATTCAAAAATCTGGAAACTATTTTTATTAATAGAAGCGTTTAAATAGTATTTGGTTAAAAATAAAATAAACTCTATGTTAAGTTAGTTTTAAAATCAGTTTATACCATAGAAATAAACATTGATATTTGTTAAACAGCTATTAAAGTAAAATAAGTTATGGCTATAATTAAATGCATTTTGTTTTTAATCTCAATAGTTTGTGAGTATTGAATACTGTTATTATATAATTTTTATATTTAATTTGAAATCACTGTATGAAATTTTAGTGCCAATCTATGGCCGGTTTGTAGAAATAGGCGATTATAAGGCATATACAGACTACGGAGTAAATGACAAAGACTGTGGCATCGGATTTGTGCCAGAACATTTTAACATAACATACGATATGAAATGCTTTCCCAATAACTATACTGCAAAACAAGTGACAAATATTTACGGCTCAGACCATGAGCTCCGGCACAATCTACTCAATAGTCGTATAGCATATGGTGTGAACGCCAAGCACGGGGAGGCCCCCTGGGCTATTAAAATAAACATGGTAGACCCAAAATATTGCGACATCCGGTGTGGTCCGCGGAGTCAGCTGTCCACTCGTCCGGTGCGTAAGCGTGCGTACGTCTGGCGTGTGACCACCAACGAGTGTGAGGGCACGTCCGCGCGACCACCAACCCGGCATCCGTCCTCATGCGGAGTCTCGTTCTGCGGTCCTCGTGTCGGTCAATTGCGTGGCGTTACGTCTCGAGCGGTAGACGGCCAGATGGTGTTGGCGAAGCGTGTGTATCGACCATCACGAGGCGAGCACTCCACAGTCAGTCGGATGGCGTCCAGGTATCGTCTATCGACCAGTGGTTTGAGGATAGAATCGGCCACATAAGTGACCGACCCGTGTGTCTTGCGACACGAAACCATAAGAGGCGGGAGGGGTGCCGAGGCAGGGCACGGAGTTGGGAGCGGGTGCCGGGCCGAAGCCCATCAGCACCGAGAACCGTAATTAGCGGGTCTTGTTTGGCATGTCGGATACGGGAGCGGAGAAAAGAGGGAGGGAATAGGATTGGGAGAGAAAGAGCGGGCACTAGTGGCCCGAATCAAATGAATTACTTACAACTGTTTGGGACTGTGAAGTCTTAATGCTTTATTATAACAAAAATGGTTAAAAGTACATAAACTAGTGGACAATGGAGTCCACCAAAGGAAGAGAACACGTCCACACGATTAAGAGTCCAGAGATTAACTGAATTAAACGGATCTGTTCTGTTCAGATCCCAAGACAAAATGACAGAGCGCAAGTGCGCTCCTGACCTTAAAGTTAGTGTATAATTGGTTAACGCAAAAGTGCGTAAAAGTGAATGTGTACTCCTATGGAAAGCTATTGGCTACAATTATGCAGTAGTAGTATTATTATTAAAACATGTATTTTAATGGGTTTTGTAATACAGGGAAGGCTACAGTGAAACCAAGGATTAACTGACAGTAAGCAGGGTGTCTACGTCGACACCCACGGGGTAGTCAGGGTATGCCTGAAACTGACCCTATATTTCTACTACAACTATGAATTAATGTATACTGTAATAATGGCTTAAGACACGGCGATAGTCGCCTTAACTCAAAGTACACAATTAGAATGGACAAGTATACTCATGAGTGAGACAATACTCAGCGACACTTTAGATGGTCAAGTGTCCGGTGAGTAATAATTAACCAGTAAGTCTAAACCTGACGTTACATATCCCCCTTCTCATGACCTTTGGTCCCTCAAAGGTAAAGACGTGTTTACAACAATGTGGTACATTATTTCTGTACAATAAATCATAATTGTGGGTAATCGTACCTCACAAAACATGGCTAAAATTAATCCGTTAATTAAGTATAACATTTGTGTAATGTAATATTTAAGTGTTTGTATGTGTTTGTATACAATAAAAATAAAAATTTATAAAAATTAAATTTGTCATAATTAATAAACTGGCGACAATAATGTATCAAAATTTCTTGATTCTAAAAGTAATTTAGTATAAAATGTATTAATCAAATAAAATTCGTGAGATGTTAATTATAAACAATTAATGGTCATTTTCTAAATATCCGAAATTTTTAATAAAACTGTCTATATGTCTGTAATGTTATTTTAGTTAACATAAAATGTTTGTACACTAAAACAAAATAATAATTTTATATAATTTTAATTAATTATAATTATTAAACTGGCGACAATAATTTGTCATAATTTACCGATTACGTACGTGTATTGTCAATAAATGTTTTAAGCTAAGAAAATTGGTAGGATGTCATTTATAAGACAATTAATGACCATTATTTAAGTATTATAAAATTTTCTGAAAAGTGTCAAATATTATTTGTTATGTTTATGTTTGAATGCGCATATAACGATTAAAACTTACACCATGTATCCCATGCATGCAATACAATATTTTAAATAAATTTTCAATAATCAACAATTCAAGAGGAAGTCCAAATCCAATCACACGTGTACTTCCACATGTGAGATCGAGTTAAGATAATATTACAAAACACATTACGAGACTATATTGTTCAGTTGTCACTTACGTCCTGGTCGTTGTTAGGCGACGTCTCGTAGACCCAGATGTCCTCGTCGGTCAAGTTGTCATCAAAGTAGGGTTTAATCCTATCGATGGTCGCTTGAGTTCGTCGTCCTGTCCTTAGGTCTTCTACCACATAAGTAACGTTGGTCAGTCTCTCCACTACTTTGTAGGGCCCGTAAAAGCAGTTGATTAACTTCTCACTGAGTCCAACTTTTCTGGTTTTTGTAAAAACAAGAACTGTGTCCCCTTCTTGGAATTCAATATAGCGATGTCTTTTGTCGTATTNCAAGAACTGTGTCCCCTTCTTGGAATTCAATATAGCGATGTCTTTTGTCGTATTGACTCTTCTGTCTCCACTGGGCTTCATTGATGGTCTCTCGGACCAGAGCTCTAGCTTCTTCAATACCGATACCAGTGTTTGAGAGCTCTTTGTAGCTCGAATCGATGTTAAGTGTTACGTCTATGGGGAGTCTCGGGTGTCTGCCGTATAATAAGAAGTGAGGACTCACTTGTGTTGTGTCCTGACGGGCTGTGTTGTATGCGAAAACCAAATATGGCAAGAACGTGTCCCAATCCTTTTGATTGTATCGACAGTACAGTGCCATCATATCGCTTAGAGTTTTTCCGCCAAACCGTTGGTTTGCGGGTGATATGCCGATGTTTTGATGTGTTTTGTGGACATTGCTTGATAGACCGCTTCGGAAAAGTTTGAACAAAAATTAGTGCCGCGGTCGGTTAGACACTTCTGGATTCCGCCATGTCTCAATACGCCACTCATGATGAAAAACTCGGCAATTTTATCTGAAGTTGTATCGGGTATCGCAATTGCTTCTAGATATTTGGTGAAATGGTCGACCATAAGAATGACATATTTGTTGCCGCGATCAGACTTAGGAAACGGGCCTAATATGTCCATTCCCACTAGTTGAAATGGTTCGCTGGACTCGATCGGTTGCATAAGTCCTTTGGGTAGACCATAATCTCGTTTGCGGGATTGACATTCTTTACAACTTCGGACATACTTTGCCACATATTGACTCCGGCCTGGAAAATAGAATCTCTCTTTTACTTTATACAAAGTTTTGATTAATCCTAAGTGTCCGGCAGTTAAGTCATTATGTAGCGAAAACAAAACATCTTTGCGTAATTTAAATGGTAAGCAAATTAATTGTCGGTCAAATCCCATTGCATCTGTTGCCTTGCGGTAAAGTATGTCGTTCAGCAAAATGAAAGCGTTGTCTTCTTGTCCATCAGTTCGTGCCAGTTGCCGTATTATTCTGGAACACCATTTGTCTTCGCGTTGCACTTCGGGCATATCAATTGTTTCGGTGGCATAAGTTGTGATCTCTTCGCATTCATCGGCTGGTGTTTTCACTGGGTATCGTGAGAATGGGTCCACATTAGAGTGCGCTCTTCCGTTTTTGTAAACAATTGTAAAGTCGTATTCCTGTAATCGTAATGACCATCTGGCCAGCTTTCCTGAAGGGTCTTTGATTTTCATTAGCCAGCACAGAGCACAATGATCTGTTTTAATTGTGAATTCAGCGCCGTATAGATAATGTCTGAATTTATCGATCGCCTATAGGATCCCCAGGCATTCTTTTTCAGATACAGAGTAATTCTCTTGATGTTTATTAAGAGTACAACTCGCGTACTGTATCACTCGTTCTTCGCCTCCTTGGATTTGGCTCAAAATAGCTCCGATTCCGTAACCACTAGCATCTGTATACAGTATCAGCGGGTCACCGATCCGGAAGTGAGCCAATATCGGAAACGAAATCAATTTTGCTTTGAGGTCTCGAACGCTTGTTGACACTGTTCGGTCCATTTCCAGGGAATGTCTTTTCTGGTTAGATTTGTGAGTGGTTTCACAATCATTGAGAAGTTTTCGATGTATTTCCGGTAGTAGTTGGCCATACCGATGAACGAGCGGACATCCCTTACTTTATTGGGGCGAGGGAAGTGATCGATAGCTTGTGTCCTTTCGGGGTCAGGTGTTTGGATATTTCTTGTTGTTCTTTATGTCCATAGCGATAGTTGCGCTGTTTTATTGGTTTCGCATCTCCCGTTTCAATAAAATGTTTCACATACTTTGCTGTCTTCAGCTCTTCGGGTTTGAATGCAAATAAATGTCTGTAATTATTAAGTAGAGATTTCACTTCAGTGATCTCTTCGTTGTGTTTCGAACCAATATGTATGTCATTCACGCTTGAGAAGCAATTAAATATTTTACTGTGATTATCGCCAACAACTAATGCACGATAAGCACCATCAATGCTTGTCTTATAGTGGGTTTTCGAGTTTAGATCATCGAAATAGCCATCAGTCGGCGTGACGTCGTTTATCCAACTGACGCATGTTTGCTTTTCAGGGGTGAATGACACTTGATCCAGTTTGGAGTAAAAATCCATTCCGAGCATCCACGGCTCGGGCAATCCATTGAGTAAATAGAATTCTTGTTTATAGTTTCGGTTATTATAAGTAAGTGTAATTAGACAATACAAATAAATGGAAATTATGCTTCCATCAGCGAGTTTAATAGTTAACGTGTCGGTTATTAGGGGTATAAGATTCTGTTTGGATATTTCTTGTTGTTCTTTATGTCCATAGCGATAGTTGCGCTGTTTTATTGGTTTCGCATCTCCCGTTTCAATAAAATGTTTCACATACTTTGCTGTCTTCAGCTCTTCGGGTTTGAATGCGAATAAATGTCTGTAATTATTAAGTAGAGATTTCACTTCAGTGATCTCTTCGTTGTGTTTCGAACCAATATGTATGTCATTCACGCTTGAGAAGCAATTAAATATTTTACTGTTATTATCGCCAACAACTAATGCACGATAAGCACCATCAATGCTTGTCTTATAGTGGGTTTTCGAGTTTAGATCATCGAAATAGCCATCAGTCGGCGTGACGTCGTTTATCCAACTGACGAATGTTTGCTTTTCAGGGGTGAATGACACTTGATCCAGTTTGGAGTAAAAATCCATTCCGAGCATCCACGGCTCGGGCAATCCATTGAGTACTATCTTAAGAACAAATATCAAAGCCAATAATATTCATTCACATTAATCTGTTATGTTTATTTACCTTTAATACGAAGGTAGTCGCTCAAATTATCAATTGCACAGCCAATAATCCCCATATTCTAAGATGTCCGTCACCATGTCCGGGTTTATGAATGATTTTCCCGAACCAGAATCAAATAATATGTCGTATGATTTGTCCATTATGCAGACGTTAAAGTAGAGTTTTCGGTTGAATGGCTTGAGGGAGCAGAGATTCACAGATTGTCCGCCATTGTCGACATCTGTGGGCTTTAGTTTTTTTGTCATTTGTTCCTTCTTTTTCTGTGGGCAATTCAATTGAATGTGTCCAATTTTGCCACAGTGGTAACAACGGGGGCCAAGTCGGGTGAGATCTTCTCTAGAATTACGATCGACATTCTCTTTCTCATTAATAGCCCTGTTTTCGTTTCTAATAGCTCTTTCGGGTGATTTAAAGCGCTGCGGAGATCCAAAACGTTGACCTCTTTGCTGGTCTCTTTGTTGACCAAACTTGTTGTCACGATAGCTTCTGAATTGATTGAAGTTTGGGTGATTTGTTCTCCCATTACGATAATCCCATGAGTGATTGTCCGAACTTCGTTGACGTGGACGGTCATGAAACTGTACCATAGGTCTGTCCGATCTCTTTTTGGGTTTGATGTCATTTAAGTCCCGAATGATCGCGTATAACTCATTCATGTCTTGCGGCGGTTGTCTATAAGTGAAAGTGAGCACTTTCTCTTTTAGCGGTTCTTCCAATCCATTGATTATGTGTCTCTGTTTGTTCTCGAAGCTCATGTCTTCGTCGACAATGCGCATTAGGTTCTTCTTGTCTATCCAATACTCCATAAAGTCCTCTTCTCGACGAAATACACGGCTTTGCATTTTGTCAAAATCAACCTGACCATTGAAACTTTTGGTAAAGTTGATTATTAGTCGCGCCTTTAGGTTAGAATACGTGAAGCTCGGCTCGTCTTTCATGATGTCCCGGCAATACTCGGCGGTCATCCGATCCACATAAAACAACAAATTGTTCTTCTTATCGTCATCTGTCCAGTTGTGGGCTTTACACATAAGTTCATAATCGAAGAGCCAGTCCTGGAAACGCTGTTGTTGAGGGCCGCCATATTTCTCAAGATTGATCCGTGCCGGCCGCGATTTTACTTTACTTGAATTGTTGTTTAGAGTTAGATCTCTGACTCCAATATTCACATCATTTTCAAAGTTGGAAGCGTCTCGGACTGATCGATGGTCAAGTACACTCTGGTCATCGCCCAGAGCTTCGCGAGCAGGATTGCGGTACACTGCTGTCGCGGCGTCGACTGAATCACCGATATCAGAGAATGAAAGCGTACGGCGTAATTGATTTTCCATTCTTATTCGAAACCAAATATTACTTTAACTTTAACTTTTGGATTTAACTTTAACTTATAGAGAGTTTATGAGCGAATGCCAGTACTTTATAATGTATGAGTATAAAATAGTTTCACATTTAAAATAAACGAAGGACAATGTCTAGACTTTGGAGGCCAGACATACTTATCACATCACAAATACATAAATTTCCACCACCAAATTAATTGTTGCTTTGTTTAGAGGTGACTTTGAGATACGCCCATGTCTTGCGATAGGTATACATGAGCTGTTCCACGAGTGTTAGGCTTCAAGAAGGCTTTAGGCGTTGTGCCATATCTCCATTGAATCTTATCAACCTTGAAGTTGATTATTTGCCAATCGCCTTCCTTTGTCTCCTCGTTGTACACGTGGAGGTCATCAGTAAATCGTATGTAATTTCCGTCATTAGCCTTATTCACATACCAAGAGAATTTGCCCTTGACTAAACCCATCCTTTGTATTGGGTGGCCGTGAAATGCATACACATTCATGCGGAGTTCTATCGACTCCTCGATTAGTCGGCAAATTCCGATGTCTTCGTGGACAATTACAATGGTTATTATCCATCCGGTTCCATTAGAGGCTCTAGAGCCTATGCGTCCTATACATGACGTCAGTGTGGCGCCTCTAAACCACGTGATTTTCATCACAATTAAAAGCATTACGATTAGCAGTAATACTGTAGAAGTGTCGACAAGACTCTGTATGTCTGTCGGTATTATGTCATAATTTATTCCAAATAAATATGCCGCTGTTCGCTGCGGGTGTATAACTGTTATGAAAGCGACTCTTCCCATGAGTCGACTGTATGATAAGACTCCAAATATTATTATAGTTGTGCAGTTATGAACTCAGTGAGGTGGTTAACAAGGTTATTTGGGAAAATATCTTATTGACGGTCTAAAAGCGAAATAATGCGGAAGCTGCGAGAGATTTCGCAAACTATGTAAGTAAACGTAAAACATGTAATAGTTTGTGAATTTGGTCAAAGTAGTTGTATCCCAATCGGTAGTTATTGCGTCTTCCGTCTCGTTAAATGCTCGTATGTATGGGCTGGTGATGTTCGGCAGCACAACATTAGTCATAACATAAAGACTATATGAACTCCGCGCAACGTTTATCAATTCTTTTAAACTTACTATCCTTTGCCTTGAGTATAAGTTAAGAGGCGCATTTCCGGAACTTTTGCCAGGCACTTCAACAGCTGGGTTTTTCGGGAAGTTTATACTACAGCCTTTGTTCAAAACAATCATCTCGGCCCATGACTTCACTGTAACTCTTTGCGGTTGTCGGGCGTCGCACTGAATGTCATATTCGGGTATTACGTTTTTGTGTATCATAAATCTGTCATTTCCAAGTGATATGGGCTGGTATTCTTCCATTGATCGTGAAGGTATATTGCAATGTTTTGCTATAGCGGTCTCATTCCACGCAAAGACGGCTTTGTTACATACCGTTGGTTCGGTGACTTGATTGGCCTCGAATGTAAAACAGATGTGTTTATGTTTCACATACTGACAGTTAATAATGTCATAATCAATCTCTCCCATGAATTCCACGCAAAGACGGCTTTGTTGCATACCGTTGGTTCGGTTACTTGATTGGCCTCGAATGTAAAACAGATGTGTTTATGTTTCACATACTGACAGTTAATAATGTCATAATCAATCTCTCCCATGAAGTCTTCGTTCTCTTCGTTGAATAGCCATATTTTACCATTTGATTCAAGCGATAGTGTCCTCTCCACTCCGTCGTAACTGAAACAATCGGATGATAAACATGAGAACGGTAGGAACTGAGGTTTAATCATCTTATAGCGTCTCGGAGTCCTCTTCCGTACTAATGGTATTCTCATTGAGATGTAAATGTCAT
>CAJPIZ010001858.1:0-15243 GCA_905368565.1 Medioppia subpectinata | reverse complement strand
TTTCTGTTCAACAAAATGGACGAAATGTAAACAAATAACGAGCAGTGGTTGCCATGACTACAGCCATCACTACATCAACAACGATGGGATCGGAAGACGCGGAAATCGTGCGCCAGGTTTGGGACTCCTATCTTCCCGTCGCCTTCCGTCTCGACCCCGAGGAGGAGGCGTCGCTCCACGCGCCACAACCCCACTACGTATGCCTGACTCCCACTTAACCCTTATTAATATTATTATCGCGCAGACAATGGTTTCGCGTTTGTCTTACTTTCCGTTGGTTTTGGAGAAAGCGTTGAAACATTTGCTTCGAAGCGAAGAGAAGCGCGAGACCGGCGACCTCTGGCTCGAGAGCGACGGCACGCCTTTGAAATGGTCAGTATGACAGCAATGACCACAACTATAACCCCCTCCCCCCAGGCACTACCCGGTGGGCGTGCTGTTCGACCTGTTGGGCGCGTGCATCCCCTGGACGGTCACCATCCACTTCCGCCACTTCCCCGAACACCAACTCGTGCGCTGTCAGTCGCGCGCCGCCGTCGAGGCGCACCTCATCCACGCGCTGAAGGAGAGCGACGCTCTGCGCAACCGCTCGCAAGTGATGTCGTCGCTGCAGAAGAAGGACCACAACCAGCTGTGGCTCGGCGTCTGCAACGACAAGTTCGACCAGTTCTGGGCCGTCAACCGCAAACTCAACGCCAGTGACCCGCGCTATGTGCCCCTGAGGGTGCACGCGCGCGACCAGACTGTGCGCCAGAAACTCGTCAAACCCGTGATGGAGGGACGAGAGACGACGCTCGCCGACGCGGTGGACGCCGTTCTCGGCGCCGACGCGGCCGGCAAGCGGATACTGATTCACGGCCTGGAAGTGCCGCCGGAGACGCCGCTGCTGTGGCTGTCGAAACACATGTCCCATTGCGACAATTTCGTGCACATCTGCGCCCTCTAGTGGTTGTGTTTATTATTAAATACAAAATAAATAGAAATTTGTTTTCAGTTCGCACTTAAAGACTGTCATTAGAACACAAAACCAAACACAATCACTTCCACTGCTGCTGTTGTTGGTGCTGTTGTCGCTTGTGGCCGGTAGGGGGCGGCGGGGGTGGTGAGGGGTCGCGGCGCTGGCCCTCCTCCTCCTGGCGCTTCTCGTAGTGCAGGAAGTCGTCGAAAATACTGGTGGTGTGCCGGAAGTGGTGCATGATCTTGATCACCTGCTTGCCCTTCTCGAACGGCACTTCCTGCGTGTCGCGCGAATTGGTCACCGGTTTGTTCTCATTGTTCTCCAACCGGATGTGACGCAACTGCGCGTTCGGCACGTCCTTCACGTACACCCACTTGACGCGGAACTGCCCCTTCCACTTGTCCTGCGCCCACACCGACGACGACGACGCGTAGTCCACCGACGACATCATCTGCGCCATCCCGCAGAAGTGACCTGAGGGTAAAAAGTGAGGGGTTAATCACGTGACCTCTATCTCTATCGCCTACCGGAGCCGTTGACGGAGTAGAGCAGGTAGATGGGCCCTTTGTTCTCGTGCGCTTTGAACGCGTTGTCCAGCCGTTTGTTGCCGTGTTCTGTGGAGCACCAGATCGAGTATTTGATGGAGCGGTGGATGTCGTCCTCCGAGTACGACTTGATGATGAAGAAGCGCGCGTTCCGAGGGTTCAGGTCGAAGTCCTTCGGGTTGTAATTGTTCTCCACTTTCAGTTTATCCAAAACCGGATGATTCGCCAAAACGCTCTCCAGCGCCGAAACAACTGTCGGCGCGGACGCCGTGGAGCGCGACGGCGGCGCCAACTCGCGCCGATTCCACGACGGCTGCTGCGGGGGCGGCGGGGCGGGCGCCGCGGGCGGGGGCGCGCTGCGGGGTTGCGGGGGCGGCGCGACGCTCTTCATGGCGCCGTTCTTGGCCTCCCACGTGCCGATGGCCTCCATGGAAGTGGTCGGCGGCAAGTGCTTCGAAGTGCTTCCGGTCAGAACCGAAGACGACATCTTGGACTTGAGGGACTTGGGCTGCGGTTTCGCCGGCTGCGACGCGATGGACGCCCACGTGGTCTTCTTGGGCGCGGAGCCGACGGCGGAGTCGCCGAACTTCTTGTCGAAAGACGCGGATTTGAAGTCTTGTTGCGAAGTCTTGATGTGATCCAGAGTGAGACCTTGAGAGAGAGACACGTGACATGACTGTTTGCAACGGTCGCTATGGTTACCCGCGATGCCGCTCTCCATCTGCTTGACGTCGTGGTAGGCGTCGGCCGAATGGTAGGAGTAGTCGTTGTTGTCGTGCTGTCGTCCGTAGGGCGGGGCCTGCGAGCGGCTCTGCTTGCTATTGGCGCCCCAGAAGGGGTCGTTGTTGGAGGGGAAGAACGCGTTGAAGGGCGTGGAGGGGATGTTCGCCGCCATGTTGTTCGTCATCGTGGAGAAGGGATACGAGGTTTGGGAGCCGAACATCGCTTCCATCGTGTAGTGGCCTGCAGGGAGACACAGGTTAGCGGTCACGTGACTGCCTGTACAGTACAAACCCTGCGGCTGCTGTGGCGCCGTCTGGTGCTGGTCGGGCTGGTACTGGCCGAGGAAGGCCACTGCGTCGGCGCCGTTGCTCCAGGGCTGCGACGAAGACATGGAGTCGGAGTAGGGAAACATGGCTGCTGTCGGGTAGTGGTAGGACAGGTGGTACGGGTCTGAGGAGGAGTGGTTCTGCTGCAGAGTCGAGCCGTAGTGCGTCTGCGCGCCCGACCGCCACGAGTCGAAGTCGTGGTCGTCTTTCATCTTTGCGTTCATTTCAAAGACAATCAAATGTTGGAAATGGAGGAAAACAATGGCGAAGACGAGCACTCACTCCGCGCATGCGCTCAACAACTGTCAACACTCTGTTTACACTCACAGCTCGAGCGCAGTCCACGGCTCGAGCCCTCCAACACTCGACCGCCGCGCGGCCCGACTCGACCGCAACCCGACTTCTGCCGCGATATCTGTCCGTTGGGTTCGGGTGTCGGCCGAAGACCGACCGAAGAGTGGCCGCGAATTCGGCGGCAAAAAAGTGGTCAAAATTGCGGCCAAATTGCGGACGAAAACAATTTAATGAGTTTTGCGTTAGTTTTGTCCCAAATTAACGCTTAATTGCGAGCAATAGTCACGTGTCGAGTGTCGCCATCTGTCGGCGCGTTTGCGAAGCTCTGAACAAAACGATGGATGACTTGAAAGACATGTTAAAAGATTTGTCTCTCTTTGAGCCCAATTCTGGCCACAATTCCCGACATCTGCGGCCACAACGACCGCCGCCTCCGCCGCCCACTTCCCAGACGTCCAAAAGGGCCGCATTTCCGCTGCCGAAGCCAACGCTCGGTAAGCAGTGGTTTGTAATATTGAGATGACATCTGAATCTCTTCGCAGACTTGACGCCCGTTTCCGCACAACACGTGACCACAAAAGTCAAGTCCAAGACTCAGGACTCGTCGCGCGCTCTGCTCTCCTACGAAGTGACGCCACCGAAGCCCAGAGGAATGACCGAAGCGGAGAAGAAGGTGCGAACAGTGCGTGCAATGATCGCCACTAATGTCTGCTCTTCAGGTGGAAGCGTTGACGCGCGCCATCGAGCGCGAGATGGAACTGGAGGAGCCGAAGGGCGAGTACTTCGGCATCTGCTGCCAGTGCTGTGAGCGCGTGAACGGCGTGATCGACGCGTGTCAGGCGATGGGCAACCTCTACCACACCAACTGCTTCACGTGCTGTTCCTGCGGCCGTCCGCTGCGCGGCAAAGCCTTCTACAACGTGTTGGGAAAGGTGTACTGCGAAGAGGACTACCTGTACTGCGGCTTCCAGCAGACGGCCGACCGCTGCGCCATCTGTGGTCATCTCATAATGGAGATGATTCTGCAGGCGATGGGCAAGAGTTATCACCCGGGGTGAGACCACCGCGTCACGTGACCTCCGCTCTAATCCCTATTTATCACAGCTGTTTCCGATGCCAACAATGCAACGAGTGTCTGGACGGCGTGCCCTTCACCGTCGACGTCCAGAACCGCATCTTCTGCGTCAACGATTACCAGTAATGCAATCTTTTAATCTAATCCCTTTCTAATCCGCGTTAATCCGCAGCAAACTGTTCGCGCCGAAGTGCGCCGCCTGTCAGCAGCCGATCACGCCGTTGGAGGGCTCGGAGGAGACGGTGCGCGTGGTGTCGATGGACAAGGACTTCCACATCGACTGCTACCAGTGCGAGGAGTGTCGCCAGCAGTTGACGGACGGCACGTGCTATCCCCTGAATGGCCACCTGTTGTGCCAGAAGTGTCACATCCAACGCATCCAATGAACACATTTTTACATTTTCAATAAAAACGGAAATCCTTTCATTCCAGCCGACAGTCAATGCTCTCTCAGCCTCCGGAGGCGCGTCCTCTGAGGCGGCGCCTCTACACCAATCACAGCGCTCGCAGCGATTGACGTCGCGTGACGTCATTGTCCGGTGTTTTGCGATTTCTCTTTTCACTTCGCATTCATTGTCAGAGCGAACGCTGAATCGAAAAGTAAGTGCTGTCCCAAAAAACTCTTGACTCTCGCGACCCAACAATGCCTCGAAATGCGGTTCACTTTCGCTAACCTTCACTTCTCTCGCATTGATCTCTAATTCGAAACTCGTTTCCTTTTGGGTCAGAAGCGCGCGCTTCTGGCCATTCGTGACCCAATTGGCGTCTCTTGACTTTCCGCACATTTGACCCAAAGTTGTGATTGTTTTCGTCACGAGAACGCAATTATAATCGCATTAAACCTGCTTTTGTGACCACAAATGCACTCGTTTTCTGTCCCACTTACAAACCTGCTTCTCTGACACACTCTCCCTCTCTCTCGCTCTGACCACGAATGACCCGAACTTCACTTCACTCTCGCTTTCGCTCAAAAGTGATGCTCTTCTTCTGCTGACAGAACCGCTCAAAATGGCCGCAACGCTCATCACCGCAGCAAACAGTCATCTCTTTGATTACGAGTCGCAAGAAGACAAGGATTTCCTGCACGCCATGGAACCGCTGCACGTCTTCGACCCGTTCGTCGCCTCCAACGACCAGATCCTCGACTTCGACGCCTTCTCGGTGGACAACTGGACACTCAAAGCACCCGAACAGTGGCAGCCGCACGACGTGAGCGACTGGATCCGCACGTGGGCCGCGCACAACGGCATCCAAGACCTGGAAGTGGCGCACCTGCTCTACAACCACATGCCCGGCTACGAGTTGTGTCAATTGAGACGCGAGTACTTCACGTCCGTGTGTCCGCAGTTCGGCGACGCCATCTTCGACGCGCTCCAACACCTCAGACAACAGTTTCGCCCGGAGTTCCAGTTCGACCTCCTCTCCGCCTCCGTGTGTCTCGACCTGGACGCCCATCACAGCCCGTCGTCCACTACCGGTCAGTTTTAGTTTATTTTTGCCCGCGATTAACGCCAATATGCAATACAACGCAGAGTCGGACCGCGAGAGCACTTCTTCCAACCTGAGTGCCGTCAATGAGCGCAAAGTGTTTGCGATTCCCGAACAAAAGCAGTCAATTCCCGTTCCGTGCGTGAAGAAGGCCGGACGCAGAGGTCGTCCGCCGAAGAAGGACGCCAAATCCAGGAGTAATTCCATGCAAAGCTTCTTTCTCTCTGCCCCCTATTAAACCATTTAACTCTCCGCAAAGGCAAAGGCAACGGAAAGCTGTGGGAATTCATTCGCGATCTTCTGCTGAACGGCGCCACAAACCCGTCGATGATTCGTTGGGAGCGACGCGAGGACGGCGTCTTCAAGTTCGTGCAGAGCGACAAAGTGGCCAAAATGTGGGGCGAGAGGAAGCAGAACCCAAGGATGACTTACGAGAAGCTGAGTCGCGCCATGAGGTCAGGCCTATATTGCTTTGCTCTGCTTGCCTATAGCTGTGCTCTCCCAACGCAGGTATTACTACAAATCGCAAGTTCTGCTGCCGGTGTTCGGCCGCCGCCTCGTCTACAAGTTCGGGCCGAACGCCACGGGTTGGAGACCACAGTTCGATCACATCTCGATTCTCCAAAATGGTTAAGATTTTGAGAGCGAATGCGGTTTTTATGCAAATTTGAGCCAAAAATGAACTTTTTTTCTCTAATTCAAGGTTTGAATCAAAAATATATTTTTAGTGAAATTTTACTCAATTTTTAGTCAATTTTTGAATCAATTTCCATTCAAAGCATTCATTGTCTCTTAAATGCGTTTTCTCTCTATTTATTATAATTATTGCTTTAATTATCTCCGTTTCGCATCTCTTTTCATATATTAACAAAACTTTGATATAATATACGAAAAGATGTTTTGAATTAATGTTTTGTCTGTTTTTAAGGTAAAGGAAAAGAATAATTCATGTAAATAGTCATAAAATATGCAAATTTTTGTTCAAATCTCTTCTAGTATTGATTTTGTGACATTCACTGATCTCTTAGTTATACATATTTTTAGATGATTTTATACTCATTTGTAAAACCGGTAGAAAAAATCTTTCTATTTTATTGTTATTTGTTTTTTGTATTATATTTTTAAGTTTAGAAATGTTTTGTTTTTGAAAATTTAAATGAATTCAATTTCAGAGAACTTTTTGTTGTTTTTGTAATTTTTCTGAATTTCAAATAAAGTCTAAATTAAAAGGAAAATCTCGTGTTTTCTTCGCCTCAGGCGATGCCCACAGAGAGTGCCGGAGAGCGCTGGGAGTGAATGGGGGAGAGCGTGAGAGAGGGAGTCGTGACACACAATTGATTTGAACGCACATTAAACAAAATAAACCCAAACGAAAATATAATTCAATTAAAAACTAATGACTTTTAGAAATATACAAAAAACCTTTTGCGAGAAAAACACATTTTTTCGACAGAAAAATCCATTTTCGACCAAAAGGTAAGGATTTTCCACTAATTTATTAATGATGTCATCAATTGGTTGTCACTCTTGACGACGCAATGGACGCCTTTCTCCGTCGTTGGGATCGCCGACTGGACGACCCCCACAGCGACAAGAGGCAGCTCTACGACCAGATCCACGCCAGTGACCACTCTTCGGCCGTGTTGTGGCGTTTGGCGCGAGTTTCGTTGCTCTTCGCGGACGCGTTCGAGAAACGCGGCCAAAGAGAGGACTGCGAGCGCGCGGTGAAGGAAGCGGTGGACTTCGGGTCGCGTGCCGTCCAATTGTCGCCCGAATCCCTGGATTGCAACAAATGGTAATTTCTTGGCGATAGTTGAGTGAATGTCTATTTATAGAGAGGTGTCCTTCAAACGCAAACTTAAAGTCAAATCAATTATTGCTTTTCAAAACCTGTCATTAAATAAACATTAAATCACTTTTAATAGACTTTTAATGCGAAAACAAAGCAATCAATGAATCAATTGACTGTTGCATTGAAAACAGGTATTGTGCGGCCGTCGGACGCTTCGCCGCCTTCGTGTCCGTCAAAGAGCGGATCCGTTTCGGACATGTGTTCCAAAAACACGCGCGAATCGCACTCGACGTCGACCCCAACGACCGCGTCATGAACCACTTGTACGGCCGCTGGTGTTATCACGTGTCCGCTCTGTCCTTCTTCGAGCGCAGAATCGCCGCCGCATTCATCGCCAAACCGCCCGAGTCTTCGTATTCGCAGGCGTTGGAAGCGCTGCTGCGCGCGAACTCTTCGCACGACTGGATCGCAAACCACCTGTGGATCAGCAAAGCGCTGATTGCGGACAAACGGCCGCAAGAGAGCGCGCAATACGTGAAGCGCGGGCTGGAGCTGAAGCCGCGCACCGAGGAGGACGAGCTCTCGCGCAAAGAACTGCTGTTTCTGCGCGAAAAACTCGCTTTTGATTGACTGTTGTTTTTAATAGACATCAGAATTACATTGAAATAAATATTACGACAAAACTCTGATTATTATCACAAATATTATATTATGACTGAAGTTGAGATCATTTCTGACATCTGAAGATCCACAGCATTGGCGCCGTTTTGATCACCACCTGTTTGGAGAGCGAGAAGTCCAGACCGTTGAAACCGGTGATGGACTTCAGGATTCGGCAATTCCTGATGTGAGTGCCGATGCGACAGCTGACGTCACTGCCGGCGCCCGAACACCGCGACTGCAGCGATTGGACGTCGCTCTTCTCCAGCACCAAATACGTCACTCCGAAGCGAATGAACGCCTCGTCCCGCAGTTTGGGCTCTTTGTCGTAATAGACGGACTCGAGTTCGAGAAAGCGCGTGAATCCGGTCTGAGCGGCCAAATTGCACACATAGACGCCGATTGTCGAGCGCTCGTTGTACGAGTCCGTGGTCGTGATGTGGCGGTTGAGCCACGCGACCGCCTCCCCGCCCGGGTAGTTGTGGAACGAGGCCAACGACATGAACACAGTCACGGCCACATTGCACCACACGTGGATCGCCATCACGATGAACGCCAGTGTCATACACCTGTCAATCAACGAGACTCTAATCACTAAACACTCTAATGGCAAACACTGACCAGCCGTTGGGCGCGGAACACTTGTCGCTGCTGGTGAGCAGTTGCTTTGCGGTGATCTTCTCGTACTGCTGGTCGAGATCGTCTTCGAACGAGTGCTTTCCGCGCCGTCTGAGTCCGCGATTGTTGGCCGGAAAGGCGTCGTATTTGTTCTCCTCCTTCATGACGGACCCGTTGGTCGACTGCGAGTCGTTTGGCCACAAGAAGTGCCACAATTTGGTGATGAGATATGATTGCGACTTTCTGGTCACCGAATCCTCGAACTTCTCGATCACAACTGCTATCGTGTTGGCGGCGCACGCGTTCAGCAGAGGAATGATGTAAATAACAAAACGCAACTCTTTGTGTCCCAAAAAGGAGTACGAAATGAGAAACAGCGCCGAAATTGCGGCCAAAGTTTGGAGCATTTGTTTGGAACAAAAGGGCACGAAAATGATGGTCAGAAGCATCGCTCGCGGAAGTGCCGAATAGAAGTACCAGAAGAAGGGCTGAACTCCCCATTCGTGCGAACGGTTCTCGAAGATGTTGAAACGGATCGCGTCTCCTGTGGACAAAGGGTTAGTCTCATGGGTCACGTGATGGACACACTTGCCTTCGGGCCAAACGGGTTTCTGCCAAACATAAGAGTCGAAAGCGATTGTAATGAGAAGAGAGATAAAACCGGCAGGAATGCCAACGGCGAGGAGACGGCGCAGATGGAGGTCCCGCGTGACCACCAGTTCGTAGAGAGTGATCCACGCGAAGAGAATGACGGTTTCGACGCGCAGAACGAGAACAGTGAAGGCGAAGAGCGCGAGGAATGAGTTCCACTTGCGATCCAACCATTTGGCGAAAGCGAGCAAAACGGCGATCAAAGCGAAAGTGTTGGGAAGACATCGCGAAGAGTAGAACAGGAAATGGAATTGAGTCAGCGTTAGGACCGAAAGCGCGCGCCGAGTGGTCGCTCCGTAGCGGCGCTCCACTGCGCGGCCGAACACCGAGAAGGCGAGGATTACGGCCAATAGGAGAACGATTCGCGCGAAGATCTGGACGTAGAACTTGTCGTCCGAATGAATGAAATACGCGAACGGCTTCGCGATCGCCGACACCAGAAATGGGCCCAAAAACGTGCGGTGGACTACACCTGAAGACATGGACAGAGCGGTGAGTGATAGGTCTGATAGCGAGGCACACATACCGGGGAAGTGCTGGTGATCCCAATGGGAAGTGCTGTTGTCTCCGGCCAACAGTCTTTGGAACAAGTCTTGCGCCGAACTGTAATTGTGGTAATTGTTGTGATCGAAGAGATTAGCGAAGAATTGCATTAAATTTGTGGGATTTGAGAGATATATGAAATCATGGATCGATTGAATGGCAAACGATTCCTCGACTTTCGTGAACGGAATCAAAACCGTGAGAATCACCGAAACGGTGGACAAAGCCATGAATTGGAGGAATGGAGACAACGGAGAGATGGATAACGACATAATGGCTCCCATTTTGACAATAATTTCACCAAAAGATTAAAACTTTAATTCAAATAATATTTAAATATTTTGTTTACATTTCATATGTTTTGCGAGAAAAAAGTTCAATTCATTCAATACAACACTTCATTCACGGCAAACCCTCCCCTCTGAGCGGCACGTTATTTGTGACCGTTTTATGACATTTGCGTTCATCGCGAGGCAACAGAAGGGAGGGGTCGCTCGCATATGGCGTTACGCATATGAGAGAGCGATGGGAAGCGCCGACAGAGGGACACAATGTTTGCGTTGGATTGAGATTTGAATTGAAATGTGATTTTGTTTTCTTCACCGAAACAATGGATAAAACTCTTCACTCTTTGTATTATTCGTCGCTTTTGTCTGAATCGCCGTCCATTAGAGACAACACGTCAAGACATGCCAACAGATTCATCAGTAAGTCTTTCTGCTCCACACTTGCAGCCATTGATTGTCTCTCTCTCTGTCCAAAGACTCGTTTGAAATGTCTTCAATGCATTTATTGCCGCAACAACTCATCAATCAGAGCGTATTCCTCAACACCACCGCCGATGAGACCAGTGTTGCCGACAACACGCTTATGGCTGCGGAGGAAGACTCTTCGCTCACACTCTATCACCAGTTCTTCGAAGCGAACCAAAAATACTCGGAAAGCGAAGACAATGTGTTTGAAATGTTGACCGAATTCGAGCTCTTGTGTTGCGATCATCTGATCGTCACTTCGAATCTCATGAAGTCTAGAGTCAGACATTCGGTTGAGTCGAAAGACATGACGAAACTCGAGAATCTGTTCCGTTTGGAGAGAAACAGTTGGCGAGTCTTCAGAGCCATGTTTGAGGACAGACTGAAGAACGACGCGAATAACGACGAAATGACAGACATTTCGGTCGCTTTGAGTGACAAGACTTTTGTGGACCGACTCTTCGAGAGAGAGCCGCGTTTGCGGGAAATGCAATTAGTGGTGGACTGGTTGGAGCGGAACCAGTTGGACGACAACGAAGAGGTGTCCAAAGACCGGATCCAGTTCTACTCCGAAGGTATTCAACGATTATTCCCGCCGTTTCTCACTCTCTTGACTCTTAGGTCCGTATTATTGGGAAAACACTTTACACGCGTTGAAAACGCAACTCAACGACAACGAGCGCAAGACGTGTCCGGCGATGGATCCCGACGCCGCCATTCGCTCCCGACTGCCGCTCAACGATCTGGACGTGGAGGACGAGAGCCGTCTCTTCCGCTACATCTTCCAATTGCTGCGTTCGGGACAATTGCCGGACGCCAAAGACATCGCCCAACGACTCGGCTATCATTGGCTGTCGGCCGCCCTCGACGGCTGGCTTCTGCACAACGACCCCAACTATCACTCCAACGGATTCAAGTCGAGTAAAGTGATGGAAGCGGTGGAGGGGAACGCGAATCGCGATCTCTGGAAATACGTTTGTTGGCGCGCCTCCAAAATGGAGGGCACCAATGTGTACGAGCGCGCCATCTTCGCCGCCCTCAGCGGCAATGTGGCCACTCTTCTGCCGCTCTGCACGCGTTGGTCGGACCGCTTGTGGGCGTATTTCCGCTCTTCACTCGACGTTCACATTGAGTTCGAGTTGCGAGAGACGGCTGTTTCGCGACCCGAAGCGAAGCCCAGGTTCAATGTGGATCTGCCGGACGTGTATTGGGACAACAAGTTGACCGCCGGCGACGTCTTCCGCGAGATCGAGTCGCGCGGAACTGTTTCGGCGGTCGTCGAAGAGTCCTATCATCAGAACATCCAGAAGTTTGTGATTCTCGGAGACGTCGACAGTCTCGTAAACTATGTGTACGACTGCGCGAAAGCCGTCACCGACAAGAAGTCGCTTTCGGACACGACTTTTGCCCATTTGTTGCGATTCTTCGCACATCTCGTCCTCTCTCTGAGGTTTGAATGCTTTTCTCAGGATTTTTCAAAAATTTGAATTTCTTTGCAGACAATTGAAAGCGAACACAAAGCGCGAGAGTCTCTGTGTTTGCATTTTGGAGTTTTACATCGACTTTCTCATCTCGAAGCACGAGACCGAATTGGTCGCCTTCTACACGTCACAGTTGCCGGCAGCCAATCAGATCACCGCTTACGCCAAGCTTCTGGAACGCGTCTATCACGAAGAAGACCGCAAGATGTGTATTCTTTTGGCCAAAAACGCCAATTTGGACATCAATGCCATCACAATGACTGTTGTGGACAATGTGCGCGTCAAAGCAGAGGAAGACACGCCAATGGCCACAGAGTTGATGAACACGACGAGCGGCGAAGACAAGAAGAAGATCAATTCGTTGGATTGGCTGCTGTTCTCCGAAGTGCAGGAATGGAGCGAAGCCTTGAAACAAACGAATGCTTTGATGAGAAGCTTTCTGTTGTGTCGAAAAGTGGACGCAATGAAAGAGGCGTTTCAGAAACTGCCCGAAAATATTGTGGACAACGTTTACCGCCAGTGCTTTCGCCGCACCGGAGGGCGAGAGTTGAGCGCCGAAGACGACAACGCGGTTCGCGAGTATTTGTGTCACAAGTCGTATATTCAGGCGAACGACGCTTTCGCCGACTGGTAAGCGATTCGAGATTCATGACAATGTTTGACGCATTTTTCACTTTAGGCTCTATTGTCTTCACAACTCGAAACCTCGAGAACCGCCGAAACAGACGTCCAAACGGTTCATGGATTCCGTGGCTTACGAGCAGTCAATGAAACACTTTGAACTGGAAATGAATCGATGGAAAGACATGTTAGCACAACAGGCGAGACTCACGGCCGACAAGATTGAGAACGTGCTGCTGTTTCCCGACGGCGGATGGATGGCTGACCAGAGGAGCGACGCTCGGGTGGACGCGTTGAGAGGGCATCAGATGGAAGAGTTGCGACGACAATACATTCCTCAACTCGTATTCATCGCGCATTCCATCCATAAATCGACCGACAATTCAGTGGAATGTCTAAAACTGGCCGATTTGGTGGCCGACGAACGCAAAGCCATTTACAAGACATTCTCGAAGGAATTGTTGATTGATTTGTTGAAGAAATTGAGAGAAACGTCGATCGAAGTTCTGAACGAATGTTCGGATCCTTTGGGATATCCAACTCTTTGATAACTATTTGTATTTCTATTAAAAATCATTTCCTTTCGTGAAAAATGTGTTTTATTTCTATAATTATGTGAAGAATTTGTCGATAAAAGCGATGAAATGTTTTGTCGATCGATAAAAGGTATTAAACGATGAATATATTGAGAACTATATGACAAAAGAATGCGATTTTGTCATTAAGAGCCAAATATCTGAGATATCGATCGCTTTGTCCACAAAATGAATGATTGAATGAAAATGTTTGAAGAAAAGCGAGTTTTGGAAACAAAAACATTAATCTTTTAAAAATAATTAAAGAAAACTTTTAATTTTTTGTTTGCAGAGAAAGTAAACACAGATTTTCCACAAATATTTGGTTTTCTTTTAATTCCATTTTTTGTCTATTTTTTCAATTGTTTTAAAATATTTTCCGATTTTAATCATAAAAATGTATCGAAAAATGATTTCTAAACCGAAAATACATTTCACTCTCGGAATTATATTTAATTGTTACCCAAAGAGTGAAAACCATGGAAACCATTAATTTGATTGATTTTCTTAAAATATCTCTCAAAACAAAACCCGAAAGTCATTATATTTTGTGGATTAAGAGAAGGATTAATGAATGGAAACACACTTTTAATTCAAAATATTTAATAAACTTTAATTTATTTAAATTTATTTTATTTTTCAAGAATAGAAACAAATTAAAAACATATTTTTATAAACTATTTGATGAGAATTTAAAAGAGATTTTATTGACTGAAAGAAACGTTGAATTTGTAATAAAAAGTGAATTATTCTCTCCATTAGAGCGAAAACATAGAGAAAAGGCTTGAGTTTTGAATATTGAATGAAATAATTAATGAAAACATGAATCGAAATAAAAGTTGTATTTCTTTCTATTTTAAGGACTGTTTTTAATAGAGTCTAAAAATAATGAAAAAATCAATTATTAAACAAATATTGAGTTTCATTACACGAGAAATAAGATTAAAGTCAAGAAAATGAATGTTATTTTAAATTCTATTGAATTTTGAATTAGAATTCAAGAATTTATATGAAAATTGAGAAAATATTTCAGACTTTTGTATAAATCTTATTATTAATAGAGATGTAATGAAAATTCCTTTAATTTCGTAAAATTGAAGGAATTTCACGAATTTTAATAATTATTCAACACTTGAAAAGACAATCAAAATATGTCTCAAGAATTTTGAAAAATGTCGAGAATTTTCAAATTAATAAAAGAATATTTTGTGAATTAATTCAACAAAAAGAAGTCTTAATTATAAATTCAAAAGAAATAATTTATTGATATAACGAATGAAATGTTAAATTGAAAAACAATTCACAGAATATATTGATTACAAAATTAATTCTTGAATTACGAGAATATTTTCAAACGGAAATTCGTGTTTGCATTTGGCTTATAAACGATTTCTTGCATTCAAATGTTAGACCTTTAAAAACTGGACATTAAATGTCTTTTTATTGAATTTGTTATAAAATTTCAAAAATAATTACATAAAAGGATGAAATAAATGCGTTTAAATTAATTCTTTTATAACATTCAAAATGAAAAATACAAAAAGAGTCCACAATTTGGGAAACGTTTCATCGATTATAAAATGAGAGTTAAATTTTGAATATTTCTTAAATTCTACCAAAAATTGCATTATTTTTAATCTCAATCGAGATTTGAACCAAAAAATAAAAACAGATTTTGTATTTAGACAGAAAATTTCAATCGATTGATAAAAACACATTTTGTGCTAAACTTTAACTCTTTTTATCGATTTACTATTTTGTTGAGCTTTTGATCACAATTTAGACACAAATTATTCATCAATATTTAAAATATGTACAAAAATAATGAATTTTGAATTGAATTTTGAAAGTTTTGGTCATTTTGTCGACAATTTGTGACTTTTAATTGAATGAAAGTCTGAATAATAGATGCTTTCATGGAATTAAAGATACAGATAGTGGTAATCGTATGCATAATAGATGGGATTTTGTGAAAAAACTTAAATCGAGTGCAACTCTGGAGAGAGAGAGAATACGTGAGATATAAAGCATATTTACTTATCTCGTTTTTGTATCAATAGTGTACACTAGCTAATACCAAGTAGAAGTGATTTCTCCCTCTTGCTTTCTGCAGCAACTCGAGAGAAGTCAGAGATTTAGTG